>JAJHPF010000016.1:6984445-7230661 GCA_024447775.1 Carex cristatella
AACGAGGGCATCACACATGTAATCTATTGCTTGTTGGGGCACCATATCAAGAGAGACATCATTAATGCGTCCGGGATCCAAAAAAGCACATAAGTTTTGTTCCATTATTGAACACAACTTGCTTAAGTGCCTAGAAATTATTATATAATTAATTAAAATAGGGATAAATACTTGATACTCTAGAATAGCTTAACAAACTTACATCGTAAAAATAGTCAGAATCGAGATATCGAGCCATCCACATGTCATTAAAAGCTTGATGACATTGTAATGAACCAAAATTGGACCATCGTTGTGGTAGAACTCTCCTTGGGGAACTCCAACAATAAAGGACCTCCGCTCTTTAGATAACTCCATCAAACAAGTGTGAAGTGTTTTCAAGTCGGATGGCAGAAATGCCCATTTATCTTCCTCGACAATAGGCCGTTCATATGAGGGTGGCTTCTCGTCATTGCTAACTCTTTTTCCTCTTCCTACTTTGATAGCCTTAGTAGTGTCTTCATCATTCCTCCTTGACTCAACGACCTTAGTTGTGCCTTGATCACTAGTCCCTAACTACTTTCAAATATGTACATATTTTAAATGGGAAATATAATATAAAAATAGATAGTAAGAATTGTACCTAATTTACCTTATCCAACATAACTCCAATCTTAGGCCATTGCGTAAAACTGTTTAATGCATTACGAAGATAGCACATTTCATCGTTTGGGACAGGGAGAAGTGTATCACCAAATCCTTCCAAGATCAAATCCACCTATACCTTCACATTGTTGGATTGTAGCTTGCCATGGTGGATAGTATTGTCGCCTTTGGACGGTGGATAAACCATCCCCTTAGCAACAGTGACAGCAACATTATTTTCAAAAATAACGAGGTCACAGGGGGTAGGTATCTGCAAGTACAAATATATATATATATATATATATTTAGTTCCTGTACAGCCTAAAAGAGACCCAAACAGAATTTCATTAAAAAATCATCTTCAAATTTCTTAATAATCAAAAAGTCCAACAGAATAATAAAATATTAAAGGCAATTATTGATTCGAGCATGACTCACATCCTAAGGATAAGACAACAATAGATAAGCGACCGAATAATAAAATACAATAGATAAGCTAGCACATTACCTCAATCAAATCCAAACCATCTTCGAGGACCTCAGATGCACTATTGTGCGCTGTACTTCTGGGCTTCCATCATCGGGACCTTGTTTTGATCCGATGCAGAAAAGCGACTCATCATTCTTCTTTCGAACTCAACAAATCTTGCTTCATACTCGGCACGTATCTGTTCAATCTCATCTTTCTTACCACTACGATTTCGTTTGCGCTCTTCTGGTTGTTGCAATCCCTTTTTCCAAGGCACGTTGTGCCCGACACCCCTCACTCGACCTGTGTGTTCTGGTTTCTCTAGCCCTGCAGTGAGTGCATCATTTTCTCGTTCAGCTTCGAATGATCCCGATATTACCTCCCGGTCTTTGTTTATCTGTTAAGGCAAGAAATATTACAAAAGTTTCTTGCAATCTAATGTAATTAATATCTCCAATAGATTACACAGATTATAATTTGTTACACCAACTCAAATGCCAATTCACTTTGTAATAAAAATATAAAGAAAAGAGTAATACAAAGCTCTCAGCTCATGAACTGTGCAACGCAAAAATTATGACAAGTACCCTTGTTTGAAAATTTATAAAAGAAAAGCTAAATGAGTAAATGACCTGAACCCAACTCTCATTTACACTCTGATGGTTCCTTTGCAAGATCATGAAGTGGAATTCCCAAATGCTAACCTCTTTAAAGGTTTTAAATCCCCTATGCAAAATTCAATTTTCTGCTAACTAAAAGATATGCTAACATTGCCCAAGTACAAAACCAATACAAAGTCTAACTTAAGATGTATATTAGATGTGATTTAAGTCTTCCCTGAGCCATGAAAACTCATCAAAGTTGTAGTATAACATGTAGAGAGTATATGTATGAAATTCAACTAAAGAAATGAGTATGTTTGAAAGGGGTAAAATCATCAGTTTAATTTTTAATTATTATTAATCTGTAATTTTTAGTAGAAAATTTTAGAACTGGACATATTAATAAAATCAATTAATTTATATAGGGAAATAAATAATTTTCAAGTTTGGATGGGGAAATATCTAACTGAAGAAGTTATGATGGGCATATATCTAATTTCTCTAAAATGAATTAATGTAATATTTCTCTATTAATTAATGTAAAGAAAACAAATAAGAAATAGGGTTACTTACAATTTTCTCCGCTACAGGTCTCAAAGATTCAGGAAGGATAAGTGAATCGTCCTCTGATATGATCGATCTGCCAAATAACCAATTCTGACCTCTTTTGTTGTGTATCGAAAACAATGGATTTTCAAAGTCTCCAGCCTCTTTCAACATTTCCTTCCACTCTTTTTGCTTGCCAGAGTATCCCCGTGATCCTAAGTGGTGGGGGTACTTGTTATGACTTTGGGCCGCTCTTCCCTTTGCGCTTTTCGCCTTCAAACAAATAGCCAAATAAAATTTCAACTAAATAGTACTTCAGAAAAATTAATGTACATGTGTATGAATCAATATACCTTAAATTCCGATGTGGACTTCATTTTTTTGAACGCCTCCCATACTTGCGAATCAATCCACGTATACACCGAGAGGGGGTTTTTGTTTTTATTGAGATATTGTGTCACAAGCGTGCTTTTGAATTGTTTCCATGATTCATTCATAATTTTAAGTGTATGGTCCTTCGGCTTATCATCCGAGATTCTCCAATGAATCTGATAGAAAATCACACTAATTATTTATTTCTCTTCAAACATTAACAATGTTAAAAAATAAGATAGGAATGTATATTACCTTCACAGACTCCCAGAGTGAATCTCTCTCTCTGTCATCCACCCTTTCCCAGCTATCATAAAGAATATCTACTCGTTCTCTAGCCTCCAATCCCAACCAAGATGCGTATTTTCCTGCATTTGGACCCACCGGTCGCCAAAATTCGTCCCACTCAATATCCCATTCCTTTCCATCCGGTTGATTTTTACATAAGGAAGGGCCTCTCTTTTTCCTATTTCTCGGTTGTGCTCTATCAGCTTGATCACCCAAACCCTCATCCGGCATTAATTCATCTGGTTGATTCTTTCGTAGAGAAGGGCCTCTCTTTTTCCCATTTCTAGGTTGATTTGGCATGGCTCTAACCTAGGGTTTAACCAATCTGAAATTTAACAAGACAGATTTAATAATACACAATATATCAAGATATTAAATTATTGATTCAGCAAAGTTTTATATGATTGATCAAATATGGCTAAAATTAGAGAACAAGTGGTCAATTTGGGATTTTTCTATTATTTTAGTTATGATCAACACCCAACCTACGGTATCATCTTCAAAAAAATAACTAAATTTATATATGAAACAAAAGGAAAAACATAAATTGGATGACATATGACAAGGAATATCATTCAATTAAAATCTTCGTACATAGACAGTTATTGAATGAAAACAAAGAAAAATTGGTACTCACCAAGAGACAGACAGGGGGGCAGCGTTGCGCTGAGCGGCAGAAGGAGAGGGGGCGAAGTTGCTGACCGGCGGAGTGACAGGACTGAATTTGCGTTGAGCGGAGAAGAAAGAGGTCGAAGTTGCTGACCGGCGGAAGAAGAGGGGGGCGGAGTTGCTGAGCGGCTGAGTGATAGGGCAGGATTTGCGCTGAGCGGCGGAGAGTGCTAGATTTGCGCTGAGTGGCCGAAGTTGCGGAGTGGTGGAGAGAGACGATTTTGAAATTGAAAACCCTCGCAATTAGTGTTTTTTTGAAGCATGCAGACTAACACTGAGCTGCGAAAAATCTTTCATATTGACCACAGCAACTTACAATTCTTTCCCTCAAAAGTGTTTACCGACCGGCTTTCCCTCAAAATTGTTTGCCTAGATTAACGGTATAAGTACTTTTTTTCAGGAGAGGTATATTTTTTTTTTGAGAGGATTGGGGATTATGATTTTTGTTATCTGAGCGCTATATATATTATATATATAGAATTTTGTAATCTGAGCGCTATATTATATATATAATAACCCGGCCGGACAGCATAAGAAATCGACTTTTCTTCTCATCACCTTTGCCTCTAAATTTATACCCAAAAGGTAGGTATGGATGTTCTTCCTCCTACACCACCTGAAATTCTCTCTTTGTTGGTACAGCTAGGAGGGAAACAACTTGTATATATTACAAACAAAAAAATCACACACTCCGACTTAGATGAACAGCAAAGCCGACTCCGCCTACCGAAATCATCCCAAAGTCCAATTCAAGAAAACCTTCTTGCTTTGAATCAACAAGCAGCAGCAAATTTTCTCTCTAACTCAGAGAGGGAGAGTATGATCGAGATGAATTTTATCACCGAAGAGGACGCAAGAAGTGCAACTGAATTAGGTGGTGTTAACATTCAGGTTTTTGTTTTTTGCCCAGGTGAACCAAGGCGGCAGGGCCAAGGGAAACTCAAACGGTGGAACTGTGGAGCCATAGTAGTAAATGGCATGAACGCGGTGCGAGCATGGAGCCACCTACACGAGGGCGATCTAGTGGAGGTGTGGGGCTTCAAGGACGAAGAAAATAGATTATGTGTGGCTATTCACAAGCTGTGATTCGATCTTCAAGATATAAAGGGAATTTAGAATTGAAGACTCCCTTCTAAGCTCAGCCGAGTCTATTAGGTCCTTAATTATCTCTCCATTAGAGCATTAAGTTAGACTGTTTTACAAGTTTTTTTTTTTTTTTTTTTTTTGTTGAAATTAAGCCTGTAGGCGCACTAGCTATTGTTGACTATTTTTATTTTTATTTTTCTCTATGATCATATATATTGGTATACTTGCCTTTTGTCTTTGATTTTATGGAAGGGTTTAATGCTTTGAATTAAAACTTGTTAAAATTTTGAAACGTAAAACTTGTTACAATTACTGTTACTATCCTCTGCGAGAGATACTCTTTGAAATTAAGGTTGCGCTTGGTTAGTTTTTTACACTGTCACTAATCACTATCCTCAAGCCTCATCATCTAACATGCATATATATATGTCTGATGTTTTGTCGGTTTCTATTAGATCATGATGTGGACATCAATAATTTGAAGCACATTTTCCAATATTTTAAGTTAATAATATAATAGTACTAGCTCTGAAAATTTAAGAATGTCAAATTTCAATACGTACATTTATTTTATAATTAAATATAACGCAAATCAAGTCAATTGCACTTTTAAGAATGTAATTGTTGGATTTGATAATTAAATATAACGCAAATCAGAATGGCTTGAAGGTTATTAACTTAATTGTGATTTTTTCGTCGCCAAAATGTATATATATGACATTGATATTACGTTGGTGATTTTACTTTATCAATCAGTCAACAAACTAGCTAGATGAAGGGAATCTGGGAGCTCGACTGAGCAAAGGGAATATAACGCAAAGGCAATCTGGCGCCGGCTGCAGTGGGACTCTATAGGTGTGTAGCTAGTGTACGTACTGAGCACGTACTGAACCGCAAAAAAAGTGCGGTAAAATAGTTGGTTATTAGCTAGCTTTTTTTACTGGATAGAAACAAACAAGTGTTACTTACTATCAACCTAAAATTTGGACAGCATTAAGACATATATATGTTGCAAGCACCAAGTCATTGTAATTAACGCAACAAAATATCAAAAACCAGTTTGACTTCTTTATTTAAAGATCAACGCTAATAAACTAATTGCTACTTTTGGTATGCACCAACAATCAAAACGAAATCTAATTAATAGATATACGTTAGTATGACAAAATATTACAAGTTCTGATATTAAAAAGAACAAATTTATTGTTTTCTCAATTTTTGTTTTTATAATCTGAATTTTACAAGGTATTTTTATAATCAGAATTTTTGCTCACAAAATTTATTTTTATTATGTATTTTTCTACTTACATTGTTGTAAACAAAATTTGATTTTATAAGTTGTGACTTTAAAACAGCCAAAATTAATTGGACTAAGCAGTGATGCGAAAGAAAGTCGTCTTGAGAGTATTTAATTTCACAGATACTTTTAGCGATTTTGATCTTAACCAATAATTAAGTAATTTCGAGTACTCTCTAGCTCCAACCAAGGCGGAAGGGTAGTATAATAAAGAAGGAATATTTTCACTAGAAAAGACTCATGGGGATCGATGAAATTGTACAGGTCCATCCCGTATAGAACTAATTTTCCCAGGACCATGATTTCCACTTAGTGGCCCTATTCGTTCAATTTCAAACACTATTTGACCACAACTAATACAGTTACGTACGTACATTATGCCTATGATTTTATCATAAAAAAGTAATATATTATATATCTGCTGCGTGCAGTTCTCGTTCAAGTTTAGTATTTTTAATCAAGATATATATATATATATGGGATGGGCTATGATGAGTTGCGAAGTAAAACAATTTTCGCTCATATTCTAATTTAAAAATTCAAACAACTGATCCGAACTGCTCAACATTTTCTGTATATTGAAATGTGCTTGGAGACTAAATGTTACATTATTTGGAATTTTTTTACTATTTATTAAGGCACATTGAAAATCACAGATCTTGGTTAATAGTAAAATACAGTAAAATTTTCTGAACCATTGGATCAGCGATTTTCAAAGTGGCTTAATAAATAGTAAAAAATTCCAAAAAACATAAAAATTTGGTCTCCAAGCACATTTCAATATGGAGAACATGTTGAGCGATTTGGATCGGTTGTTTGGATTTCAAAAAATAGAAATATAGTGTCATGGAATAAAAACTTGTTTTACTTCACAACTCATCATAACCCATCCCTAAATATATATATATATATATATAGTATATATATATTATATTTTTTTTTTTTTATATGCTATATATATATATAGGAAATTGCTAATATGCTATGCGTAGCATAGAAGCAACGGCTTAAAATTTGTGTTTTCAAAATTCTAATGGTCGATCCGAACCGTAAGATGTGTTCTCCATATTGAAATGTGCTTGGAGACCAAATTTTACATTTTTTGAAATTTTTTTACTATTTATTAAGTCACTTTGAAAATTGCTGATCCAACGGTTTCACTGTTTAGGTAAGCCACTGTTAGATCAGCGATTTTCAAAGTGGCTTAATAAATAGTAAAAAAATTTCAAAAAATGTAAAATTTGGTCTCCAAGCACATTTCAATATGGAGAACACATCTAACGTTCGGATCAACCATTAGAATTTTGAAAACACAAATTTTGAGCCGTTGCATGGAGGCAAGCGTAGCCGAATATATATATATATATATGAACCTGCTAGCATGCGATGCGTAGCATTTTTGACAATCTGCAACGGTATTTTCTGGCGTTGGATTGCTTTAAAATTCGTGCATATGATGGGAGCGGTGAGGAGAATTATTAACGGAGACAAATTTTGAAATCCTTTCGCTCCGTTAGAGAATTATTAACGGAGACAAACTTTGCCCAATCTTTCTCCCCTCCCGACCAGCATTTCGTTCCTTCAGCCCCATAGAATTCGCTAGGGTTTAGCGCCTCTCCTCTCGCTCACCCTTCTCCCCGACCTTCGCACCTCTTCCGCTCAGCCTTCCTTGACCTCTCCGTTTAGAGTCGTGCCGTTGAACAAGTCGTGCTATTCCATCGCTATTGGTAAGTCCCTCTTCTCTGTGCTATTCGATCTCCCTCTTTCTCTACCAATTTCGGAATAATAAGCAAACTCAACTACAGTCTATCCTGTTGAAAGTCTACCTTTAATCGGTCTGAGACTTTTTCTTTTGTTTGATTCGATATATGTTATTGGAGCTGCACTAGCGGGAGGACTATTTTTTGCTACCATCGCATTTGCTGCCTTATCTTTCACTGGGAAAAGTGCAAATGGTACTTACAGATTGTTCAAAATATTATTTTAGCTTATTGATTTTCCTTGTTAAAATTAATTTGTTTTCTATATACAGGAACAAAAGTGCATATGCAACCACTGACGAGTGAGCAAACAGCTTTGATCTATTCAGATGATGATTCTAAAATTGATACGATAAATAAAGAATTTAAGGAAGAGGATGTATGTCACAGCCTAAGATGAGCTAGTGACTGAGAGTAACGAATTTGGAATTTTTGTATGTTTTTGGGTATAATCTCCTTGTATATGTATTGAAAATAAGAAAAGAGAAATAACGAGAAAGTTCTATTTCATTCCTTGATTTCTTACACAAGAAGGAACATAATATATATAGCTAATCTAGCAATTCTGACATCTCCAGTTGTATTTAACATCTCCATTACTACTGCTCTTTAACCCTCCATTTAGTCTAAACTAGCAGCCCATAAACACTAAAAATATAATTTAACAAAAGTTTAAAGTAGGCCCAGCAGCCCAAAATTCCCCTTCAATTCGAACACCTGACATCCCCCCCCCCTCAAATCACACTTGACCTCAAGTGTTCATCTTAGCAATGAAATATGGAAACTTGCGCTCTATTTCATCATACTCCTCCCATGTAGCCTTTGATTCCGGCAAATTTTCCCAACAGACCTTGATCATAACCATGGAAGAATTTCCCTTCTTTGTCAATCTCCTCTCCACAATTGACCCCGGTGATCTCTGATCAGCAACTTCTGGTCCTAATATGGGTAAATTGGGGGCTGGTGCTGCACTCTCTCCAATTTTTTTCTTCAATTGAGAGACATGGAAGACAGGGTGTACAGTGGAGCCCGGTGGTAATTCGATCCGGTAAGCTACCTCACCAATTCTCTCTATAACTTTAAAAGGTCCATAGTACTTAGGCCCCAACTTTCTGTTTTTTCTCTGACTTACCGACACTTGCCGGTATGGTTGCAATTTTAGATACACCAGATCACCTACTTGAAATTGCCTCTCTGACCTTCCTTTGTCAGCATATTGCTTCATTCTAGCTTGAGCTTTCACCAGTTGATCCCTTAACTGCAATAACGCTTCGTGTCTCTTCTTTAAGTAGGTGTCAATGGTTTCAATTGAGGAGCTCGGGGGTGTCCCTAGTCCCAGTTGAGGGGGGTCATACCCGTACAATGCTTGGAACGGTGTATAATTGAGAGATGAGTGAAAACTGGTATTGTACCAATATTCTGCCAAACTTAGCCATAACATCCATTTCTTGGGATTACAAAAACACATTGCTCGTAGGTAGTTTTCTAGGCATTGATTGACTCTCTCGGTTTGCCCGTCGGTTTGTGGGTGGTATGATGTCGAGTATTGCAAGGAAGTCCCAAGTTGCTTAAACATTTCTTTCCATAGGTTGCTAGTAAAAATCTTATCTCTATCAGTAACAATGGTTTGGGGCAGACCATGCAATTTGTAAATATGATCAAGAAACAGTTTGGCAACTTGAGTGCTGAGAAGGGGTGAGACAAGGGAAGGAAGTGTGCATACTTTGTCAAACGGTCAACAACCACCAATATGACATCCTTTCCCTCTGATTTTGGAAGGCCCTCTACAAAATCCATGCTAATGTTGCACCAAATTTTTGTGGGAATAGGTAGAGGTTGTAACAGACCGGGACTTTTCACATTTTCACTTTTGGTAATTTGGCACACCTCACAACCACTAATTTTTTTATATACATCTCGTTTCATACCTGGCCAAAATAGCCCTTTCTTGAGCCTTTGGTAAGTTGCAAGAACACCTGAATGTCCTCCTATGGCTGTACCATGCATCTCTTGTATCATTTTGCCCCTAAGGTCATTCATAGAGCCTATGTAAACCCTCCCTTGCTGCTTAATTAAACCATGGTCTTCAGTCCAGTTTGCTTGTTTATCTCCTCCTTTTAATTGTTCTTTAACCTTTGCTGCTAATTGATCTCCCTCATAGCTCCTTGTAACTTCTTCTACCCACTTAGGCTCTAAGGCACTGACAAGCTTGCCGAATTCCACCTGATTTGGATTTAGCCTTCTAGATAATGCATCTGCAACTTTGTTATTTATTCCCTTCTAATACTCAATTGAATAGTCGAGCCCAATGAATTTGGTTAATGCTTTGTGCTGCATGTGGTGGGTTAACTTTGTTGCAATAGATGTTTAAGGCTTTCATGGTCTGTTCGAATGACAAATGGCTTGACTTGTAAGTAGTGTCTCCACCTCTTGATAGTAGCCACCAATGCCATTAATTCCTTCTCATAGGTCGACATTCCCTGCCCCTTAGGTCCGAGTGCCTTACTAAAGAAGGCTACCGGTCTTTTTTCTTGTGTTAGGACTGCTCCCATGCCCAAATCAGAGGCATCAGTTTCAATGGTAAACGGCTTAGTGAAATCTGGTAAAATCAGAACCGGGGCAGACACCATAGCTTGTTTGAGCTTTTCAAATGCCCCTTGTGCCCTATCATTCCAGCTGAACCCGCCTTTCTTTAATTGATCAGTAAGCGGTTTGCTAATATCGCCGTAGTTCCTCACAAACTTTCTATAGTAGCCCGTCAATCCAAGAAATCCTCGTAATTCTTTGAGAGTATTAGGTTTCGGCCAATTCTAGCATTGCATCAATTTTATTTGGGTCGGTTGCAACTCCCCTTTCCGATATTATATGGCCTAAATACTCCACCTGCGCCACTCCAAAAGCACACTTACTTTTCTTAGCAAACAACTGATTTCTCCTTAATGTGTCGAGTACTTCATGCAATAGGTTCACATGCTCCTTTATGCTCTTGGAATACACCAATATATCATCAAAAAATACCAAGACTCCCTTCCTCAATTTCTCCTTGAATACATCATTCATTAGGCTTTGAAAAGTTGCTGGCGCATTTGTCAATCCAAATGGCATCACCCTAAACTCAAAATGCCCATGATGGGTCCGAAATGCTGTTTTGTAAATATCTGACTCAGCCATTCGAATCTGATGGTATCCCGATCTAAGGTCAATTTTAGAGAACACTTTAGCTCCATGCAATTTCATCTAATAGATCTTCGATATGTGGTATTGGGTACTTGTTTTTAATGGTTGCCGCATTGAGCTTTCTATAATCCACGCACATCCTCCAAGTCCCGTCTTTCTTCCTCACCAGTAGAGCCGGTGCCGCAAAGGGGCTGTTGCTAGGTCTAATTACCTCATTTTGTAATAATTACTCTACAATCTTCTCAATTTCAGATTTCTGCACATGGGAATATCGATAGGGCTTCAGATTTATTGGTTCTGTGCCTTCTTTCAGAGGTATGCTATGATCATGCCTTCTCTTTGGAGGTAGGCTGTGAGGTTCCTGGAACACGTTCTCGTAGGATTGCAATAGTTCTTCAAGAGGCTTTGGGATAAGAGAGCTCAACTCATCAGATTTCACCACACTCCAGTGTCCTATCATGCACAATTCCCCTTCTTCTACTTCAAGTAGGTCATCTCCATTCATTACACAGAAGCTGGCCTTGTCTCTCTTTATTCCCTCCAAATGCACTTCTTTTCCTTCTCTCTGGAACTTCATAGTGGATTTATCGATATCAAGGGTCAATGGTCCAATTCTCCTCATCCAATCTGTGCCCAACACCATATCGTATGGTCCTAGCTCCATAATTCTAAAGTCAAACTTGAAAGAGTTATCACCAATTTCCCACTGTACCCCCATGCCTTTAGCATCACTATACATCTTTTGACCATTGGCTACGGTGACGACCATCGGCACTGTTTTAGATATGGGCACTTGTGTAAACTTTGCCACTTTAGAATCTAAGTAGCTCGTGTTGCTTCCTGTGTCTAACAGAATGAGTATAGGTTGCCTCCCCAACTTGCCTCTCAATTTAAAAGTGTCAGTACATTGGCTTCCCTCTAAGGCATTTAATGAAATAGTGACTTCTTCTTCACCATCAATCGGGTTTTCAAGCTGCCTCTCCTCATCTAACGCCTCAGCTATTTCCTCATCACTGTCATACTCCTCTTCTTCCTCAACTCCTTTCGCAACTCTTCTTTTTCGGTCTCCATTTGGTGCATTGTTCTACTTTTACAAATGTGTCCAAGAGCCCAAGCTTCTTTACAATAGTAACACTGATTTTGCTTCTTTGGAAGGTTATGGTTTATGGCCTTAGAAGGTAATCTGAAATTTCTAGGCTGATGTGCAGTCCCCTTGGTATTTTCTGGTTGTTGGTTCAGTGAATAGTTTTGAGGGTATTGCTGGAAACTCTTCGGTCTTCTTAGCATTTCGTAAACCAACTCTTGTCTTGCTGTCACTTCATATGCCTCTTTCAAACTTCTAGGTTTATGAGACATCACAGGCAATTTTAATTCTTCTTTCAACCCTCCTATAAAACACTCCATATAGCTTCCTTCATCAAACCATGGTTTTTCCCTCATCACCATTATTTTCATATCCTCAAATCGTGCCCTATACTCCTCGACACTTCCTTTTTTCCTTACATGCATGAATTCATCCATTATCCCCACTATCTTCTTAGATTCAAATCTGTCAATTAGCTCAGACTTGAATTCCAGCCATGTTAGTTCTCCCGCTCGTGTGGTTAACACTCCTTGATACCACGACTCTGGCCTCCCTTTTAGATACATAGAAGCTATGCACACCTTTTGTCTCTCGTGAACTTGATACACATTGAAGAAATTCTCACATTTGTATAACCAAGCTCGAGGGTTTTCTCCATTAAAACAAGGAAGGTCAATCTTTGGTGTTGTAATTTGTGGTTGTTGGTTTATGTAGTTTGGTCTAGGTTGTAACTGGGGATGATATAAAGCTGGGTTGAGTGGTGGATAATAAGGTTCTGGTTGATAATTGAGTGGATATGTTTGTAGTGGATGGTACGGTGGCACATATGGGTTGAGGTTTTGCATTGGTATATGGCTCCTTGTAGTTGTAGTAGTTAGGTTATGATCAATTTGGTAATTTTGATTTGAGGTTGTTGAATTTGGTTGATACTGGTAATGGTAGTTTGAGGGTTGGTATGTGTTAATTTGAGGTTCAGGTGGTCTTGTGTTGGTTGCAACATAATTTAAGTTTTGGTTACTCGAGTTTATGTTAAATAGAACATGTTGAAGAGGGTTTTGGCTGATGGTACCAGTACTAGTATTTGGTTGTAGGCACGGGTTTTGGTTGGTTTTTGCTCATCTCCAAGGTGTAAAAATTAGGGGAATTATTGCTAGCTTGGTTTTGCAAATTTTCAGTGGTATTCACAGTTGTATTGGAATTTTTACTCATTAATTGTGCATTTCGGACAGAAATACCCCTAGGAGGCAAGGATGCGGATGCTTCTTCTTCAACTACATCCTTATGCTTTGAAAGTGCCATGGATATCATTTCAGCCATTCTTGCTGAGAGCATCTCACCTAGTTGCTTTATCTCATTTACCATTCTTTCCTCCAAATTTGTGATGTTCTTCACTTGATTCTCTTGCCCCAGCTCAATGGATTCGATCCTTTTCCTAATCTCTTCTTCCATCTCGATCATTTGGGCTTTTATGGCTGCTTGATCTTCCTTCACCTGATTCATCTCTAATTTAGATCGTGTATCGCTTACCATGAGATCAAGCAAAACACACAGGTTGGATGTACTGCTCTGATACCACTTGTCACAGCCTAAGATGAGCTAGTGACTGAGAGTAACGAATTTGGAATTTTTGTATGTTTTTGGGTATAATCTCCTTGTATATGTATTGAAAATAAGAAAAGAGAAATAACGAGAAAGTTCTATTTCATTCCTCGATTTCTTACACAAGAAGGAACATAATATATATAGCTAATCTAGCAATTCTGACATCTCCAGTTGTATTTAACATCTCCATTACTACTGCTCTTTAACCCTCCATTTAGTCTAAACTAGCAACCCATAAACACTAAAAATATAATTTAACAAAAGTTTAAAGTAGGCCCAGCAGCCCAAAATTCCTATTTCTTTTCACAGTACGTCTATTCAACTTCTTCTTCTTCCCTTCAATTCGAACACCTGACAATGTACAGATCCCATTAGATGATGCAGCCCCACCAGATTATGGTGTGATAGAGGTAATACAATGTTTAATTGAGCATCACAATGCTGTCTTCATTGATGCAAATGAGGCCCATCTGGAGATTATTTATCTGTTTTTAGTGTATACTTTGGCCTTGTCTTGTGGGTGTCTCTACATGGAAATTTTGATTATTTTTTTTCTAGTTAAATGCTCATAGGCTAATTTTGTCTCTCTATGCATGGATGTATTGTAATTGAAGAGTGATACAGTGGATGATTGCTTGGTGAAATTGCATAGACATTTTTCTTGCAAACTTTAGCATAATTCTAAGAACATTTTATTTTGCTACCATATGCCATTGAAATACTATTTTCTTGGTTTTTCTTTTTCTATTTTAAGAGAAGATGTCATTCATGCTTGAAAACTAGAAGTCTTCTTAAATCTACAATATGTTGCATAGTCAAAATAAATTCGAGTAACTGTATTTTCCATAAATAGACAGCGTTTTATGTTGCATACTATATATGATTTTGACCACTTGTGTGCATATTTTCTCTTTTAGTCTATTTTTGGCAGAAATACCTCTTAGTACTTAGGTGGATATATTCTTAAGAGACTGACATTTATTTTTATTATGTTTGTTTTGAAGGGCAAGAATAAATATTCTTGAGAGACTAACATATATTCTTGAGAAGCTTATTGAAGTGGCACTAAAGTTTCTTCTTATAATTTGTTTTGTAGGATGGCTAGTTTGGAGGTCATGAGATTGTGCTAAAAGAAACAAAAATAATGAGATGAAGATGATGAAATGAGTGTTGCAACATGAATCTGTGTTGTAACAGTTTAATACTTAGAAATAATGTATGAATTTTTAATGTTATGCTAGTAAAGAATGAATATTAAAGTGTAGTTGGCTCTATGCTTGTGCTATTTGTCTGTTTTAGGAAATTTTTACATATTTTATTTCAGATTTTACATTAGACACTGTTTTATTATCTTATTTTCTGACAAGCCAACTTCAAAATCAAATTCAGAGCAATTCACTACCCCATATTTTTTGTTCTTTTTATTAAAATGTAGAGGAAATTCCATTATAAATACATGCCAAATTTCAAAAAATTTTGGGTTTTATAACTATGTTTAACAGGTGTTTGAATGCAGGGGCAGTCTGGTAAATTATGCAGAAAAATAAAAGTTCTGTATTTTTTTAAATGTGAACTTCAAAAATACCTAATAAATTACTAAAAAATCCAATAAATATAAAATTTGGTTCTAGAATGTGTCTTGATGTCTTTTATTTAACTGTGAAGTTGATTTTACCAAATTATAATTTTATCAGTCGGTTTTGTGTACTGGTCTATTAGACTGTTTTGGGTACCAGTGAAGTGCTTAATGCACTTGGCTTATGTTGATATTTGGTACCGCATCTTGGTTGCGTTCTAGATATTGTTTAAGAAATGGTAAACCAGGTGACACTGGTTGGTTAGTCTTTTGGTCATATTTGAGGGTTGACATACCTACTGGTCACATGTGACAGAAAGAGAAAAAGAAAGATCAAGTTGTATATGGAATTTTATTTTCTAATCAACAGTGTATATCCATGTAACAAGGTTCCTGTAGAGAACAACAATTATACTTTGTAAATAAATGATATATCCAAGCATAACAATGATAAACACAGAGATAGCAAGCACGGTACAGTAATATAAAATAATAATAATTATAGCATCTTTCGAAATTAGCGACTGTCAAGCTTCGGTTGATAACAAATTTCAACTCCTCTTGAAAACCATCTTTGCTGCCATAGTAAACCAGCAATTGATCCCTCGCATTCTTTATTACATGCCATTGGCAACATCTATGGATTGTATTAGGAAACACTTCTTGTATCGCAACTTTCATAGAGGGGCATTGATTGGTGATTATTGTCTTTGGTGCCTTGTTGAACATTGCTTGCATCCAAGTACGGAATAACCATATGAAGTTTGTGGCCTGCTCGTTTCTAAGAAGACACGCACCGAAAACAATGCTTTGCCAATGGTGGTTAACTCCAATGAAAAGTCCCAATGGCATGCAATATTTATCAGTGTTATATGTTGTATCAAATGTCACCACATCTCCAAACTCGACATATGCCCGTCTCGCTCTACCATCAATCCAAACAATGTGTTTTACAACTCCATCACTATCCGGCTCTATGGCAAAGAAAAACTCTAAGTCCTCCTCTTGTTTTTTATTAAAATGAACCAAGGTTGTTTCCACATCTATACCCACCAACCTCATGTTTTCCTCAACTATTTGATTATCGACATCCTTCTTTGAAAAATGAAGTTTAGCAATCCCACCAGCCTTTTCTCCCAAGTAATGCCAAATTTTAGAGGCTGACACATTCAATGCTCGCATCTCTCTTATAATTGACTTCTCCTCCATGGTGATGCCTTTTAGGGATCTTAGATTTCTTCTTTTTGACGAGCTAGTAATTAAAACATGATTATGTATGGCATTAAATTTGGTCACTTTCCAAACTCCATTATTGAATCGTCTAAACCTAATGAAAGCCATACAAGCACACCTCCTATTTGGAATTTCCTTTTGAGGTGTTCCCATGTTGTCCGCTTGCTTCTGTCAATCTGACAACCCTTGTTTTGAGCACACCATTCTAATTGAAGAAATCCCAACTTTTGTCTTACCACTAGTTTGTACCCGGACACTAAATCCGAGTCTACTACCATAGGAGTTGTAAAACTTCTTAGCCTCAATTTCACTAATGAACTCCATGCCAACAAAAGGTTCGACATTATCACCGCCTCCAACATCCTCTTCGTCCCAATCTTCGCCTATAACATCCTCTTTCTCAATCTCTTCCTCTCTTTCATTAACTATAGCAACTTCATAAAAAGCATTCAATTCTCATTGCTCATGTTACCTAGTCAAGTAAATACAAAGATAAGAAAATAAAATATGAAAATTGTTTTGCAAACATCAAAATAAGGAAGCCTAGATTATAAATCTTATAATTTATTTTATTAAATTGATGAAGTATAGAGCTGCTTTTGACAAAAAATAATCATATATATAATAAATAAAAGACCAGGGGCCTCACTGTGATATTCACAATCTAAAAATCTGACAATATGAATTTAAGCATCATTTCATATAATACCAGCACCTATAATTCGCTACTGTATCACATGCAAAATACCTGCGCCTATAATGTGGCTATTATACATGCACAAAATTAGATAACATGCTGACCTAAGATGTAATTGTCTCCTTTTTTTATGTGGCTCTTTCTTGGCATCTCTTATATAATTGACGTTTTATTTGGAATGAAAGCTGAATTGGGGCTTAACATAAGAACCAATCAAATCTGCAATTAGTATAGACTGGCCAAATCGAAGCAATAACATATATCGAATCAAACAAAAGAAAAGGTCTCAGACCGATTAAAGGAGATTGAATAGCACAGAGAAGAGGGACTTACCAATAACGATGGAATAGCACGACTTGTTCAACGGCACGACTCTAAACGGAGAGGTCGAGGAAGGCTGAGCGGAAGAGGTGCGAAGGTCGGGGGGAAGGGTGAGCGAGAGGAGAAACGCGCTAAACCCTAGCGAACTCTATGGGGCCGAAGGAACGAAATGCTGGTCGGGAGGGGAGAAATATTGGGCAAAGTTTGTCTCCGTTAATAATTCTCTAACGGAGAGAAAGGATTTCAAAATTTGTCTCCGTTAATAATTCTCCTCACCGCTCCCATCATATGCACAAATTTTAAAGCAATCCAACGTCAGAAAATACCGTTGCAGATTGTCAAAAATGCTACGCATGGCATGCTAGCAGGTTCCTATATATATATGTGTGTGTTCAAGGATATATATAGAGAGACAAACAATCGAAAAGGGTCTACCTAAAACATGCCTTCCTACTTCAAAAAATTAATAATTAACGTGCCTTCGTCAATCGTCGTCATCTCGAGTTAACAACCAGTTGCAAGCTAATCGATCTCTAGTTGGTGGTTGTTTGCCGTTTGTCGTACGTTACTAGCTGTTGCTTTTATCTAAGCACTCATAACATGATTATGATATTCAACAGATTCCGGTTTATTTAGTTTTAGATGTTTTTAGTCAATAGTTGCAGTGCTCCTGTATACATATATAGATGACTGATGAATGTAATGTATATTTATTCTTGTTGCTAGTTTCAAGCAGATCGTATCTCTTATTTCAAACAATTTTTGGTGGTAAGAATGAGAATTTTTAGGAATCGCCGGACCTTTACACAAATGAGGAAACCGGAGCTCGTTCTAATAAATGCGGCGACTACGGATGTACACAACTAGACGTTATTTGTATAGGGCGTTTGTCGTAGTGATTAGGATAGTCAAGTGGGGGGTGGTCGTGAACAAGGCTTTGGCTTTTCTAATCTTATTAGCGGGCCTCTTTACTAAATAACTTGTATTATCGTAGAGTTTCAAGGCAGCTGTGTGTAGCCGGTTTCTTGTAAATATTTTTTTTATCAATATATCTTTTAGTGGGCTTCTCCACTAAACATCAACAAAAAGAGAATGAGAATTTTTTTATATAAAAAAGATAAAGATAAAAAAAAGGAGGGATCACTTCACAATGGTTATTTAACAATCTTGAAAAATGATTTTGCATTAAAAATTCAAATAAAATAAAAACAATAATTTTATATTTTTTTTATTGAATATATAGATAGTCTAACAATAAAAATCATACAATTTTAGTTTTATGTGATGATGAATCAAGGAATTTTAATTTCAGACTGTTAAAATTTCAAGTTATTTGATATATAGTGAAATATGTATACTTTTTAATTGACATGAGTTGTTGATAATATATATCGTACCTATAACGTTAGATTTAAAATTTAAACCTGATATTTAAAAATTGTAAAGATTTTGAACATAAATAATTGTCAAGTGATCCCTTCTCTTATAAAATCAAAGTGAAAAAAATTAAAATAATTTAAAATACCTTTTGTCACAGTCAAAATTTGCTATAAAAATAATTAATATGGAGCATGTAAATCTGCTTTTAAAGTTTAATGCCAAAAAATTAAGGTATTTTGTTTTCATGTTCTAAATTTGATTCACAATTAGCATTCTATTCATGATCTTACAATGCTGGAGTAGTTTATGAACACAGGATGACTTCTCAATTATATATAATACTCAAAACTACAAGTCTACAACTGGAAAGGAAAGAGAGGGAAACAATTAAAAAGAAAGACAAGAGTCACCCGAACAAGCTCTAGTAAGACTTTTAACACAGATTTCTCAAGTCTTAGTTGATACTTAGTGGCGTGAAATTTTATGAGTTTCGGCTAGCTCCAGTTGGGTTCGCTCCAGATTAACTAAAGGTCAACTAGAAAGAGGAAGAAATAAAAGGCTTTTCTTTTCAGCAAGTTCCAATTTCAGCCCATAATTTGCAAGCAACGGTGGAAGATATATATTTTGGAGAAATCGTATATGCTAACAAGTTTTGTCTTGTTTTATCATAACAGAATCAATAATTAAAACAAACACACTGATTTATACACAGTAAATACTGTTCAATATGGACTTCCTCGCCATTTCCATCCCAATTATTCGACCATTTTACAGAGACCTATTAAACAATAAGGGTTTATCACAACCTCAAACTTAATAGAAAATACACCAGGCACACAATACATATCTATAACATTATGTATTCAACAACAAGGTTTAGAAAATATCACACCTTGCCAATAGCAAAGCACAACTTGCCATCTCTTCCATCCCTGAATCCCCACATCTCTATAACATCCGTCACACTAGATTGCTCCATGCTCGAAATGTGCTCATTTCTCTACCGTTTATCACACTTGAGCCAGTACTATCCTACCTTTGGAGTTTCACTTCCTCAACCCTGAACTTGTTTCGTGTAAAAACCCTAATGTCAAGACCTCTACAGTTTACTGTCACATCTGGGTTAAGATTTGCCACTGTCTTTTCCTCCTGAGAGAGCATCAGTTGGATGTCATCAACAGATTGTTTCGGTATGAGAAGTCGGTTTTGTTGTTGGTTCAAATCAGATTCTCTAATTCTTTTGGTCATAATGAATCAGACAACATAGCCATCGGACTCTTCGACCACAGATTGAACCCATGTTGGTACGCCTTGCATTTGTAGATTTGGCAGGAAGGTAGGGAAAGATAATTAGTAATTTAGATTGGTTTTCTCTTTGAACGTACCAATGGAGTTTATATAAACATGTGAGGTTAAAGTGATGTATTTCAATATTTCATGGGACAAACAAAATCCTCTTGGGTGCATGGGGAAAGCTCACAAGACGTACACCACATGGATATGGTGGCGAGGGAAAGTGTTTGACTTAAGATTTGAATTTCAAACTACTTAGTAAGACCAATGATGTTGTGACAATAATAAAAGCAATTTATCAATTCATATTATGTATCTTGAGATAATATTTTCCCTTCCCGTTGGTTCCAGGGATTGTATTCCAATGATGATGTTGTGACAAGTATAAAAGCAATTCATCAATTCATATTATATATCTTGAGATATATTTTACCTTTCCTTTGGTTTCCAGGGATTGTATCATGCATTTCATACTTGCCATTCCCTCTCCCTTGCTTTAATTTGAGATTTGGAATGGGTAGGGATTGTTGAACTGTTCTTGCATTTGCTCCCTTTTCCTTTTCATGTTATCCACCATCCAAACCTTTTTGCACAATACTGGCAATATAATGGTGGTACAAATATTTTATTTACACTGGATTTTAGTAAAATAACAAGAAGCTCCTTCCCTTATTCCTAGTTCACTAGGGGTACGTTTGGATGCACTCTAGAATAGCTAGAATAGCTACTGTTTAGAATAGTAAATAAGAATAGCTACTGTTTAAAAACAGTGCTATTCAGAACAGTGAAAAAGTTGTTTGGATTGCATATTTGGAATAGAATTTGAAGAGAATAGCTACGGTTTAATAATTTATGTGTAAGATTAAATATAATACAATATAATATTAATTCAAATATTAAATGTTATATAATATTATTTTTAATCTAAATATTAGATTAGTATTAAATAAAATATTATATTAAATATAATATAATATTAGTTTAAATATTAAATGTAATATAATATTATTTTAAATATTAGATTAGTATTAATAAAATATCATATTAAATATAATATTATATTATATTAAATGTAATATAATATTAGTTTAAATATTAAATATAATATAATATTATTTTAAATATTAAATATAATATAATATTAGTTTAAATATTAATGTAATATAATATTATTTTAAAAATTAGATTAAATATTAAATGTAATATAATATTAGTTTAAATATTAAATATAATATAATATTATTTTAAATATTAAATGTAATATAATATTAGTTTAAATATTAATGTACTATAATGTTAATTTAAAAATTAAATTAGTATTAAATAAAATATTAGATTAAATGTAATATAATATTATTTTAAATATTAGATTAGTATTGAATAAAATATCAGTTTAAATATAATACCATGTAATATTAATTTAATTATTAAATATAATATAATATTATTTTAAATATTAGTTTAGTATTAAATAAAATATTATATTAAATATAATATAATATAATATTAATTTAATATTAAAATGTAATATAATATTATTTTAAATATTATATTAGTATTAAATAAAATATTAGATTAAATATAATACAATATAATATTAATTTAAATATTAAATGTAATATAATATTAGTTTAAATATTAGATTAGTATTAATATTGAAACCAACAAATGTTATTCCATGTTTTTGTAAGAATAGCGAATAGCAATGCTATCTAAAAACAATAGCTATTCCGAATAGCTCTAAAAGTCGTTTGGATGCATCTTGTTCCGAATAGCAATGCTATTTTAGGAACAGTAGCTATTCTCGTGCATCCAAACATACCCTAGAGGATTTAAGGTAGCATCTATGTTTAGATTTTTAACATTGAGACTAATTTTCCCTCTTCTTTGCTCTCCAATTTTTGGGTATAAAATCACAATAGCAACGCACATCAAACCTCAATAACATAATAAAAAAAAATTATGACAACCAGAGAATCAAAATAGTACTTGATCATCGTCTAAAAAGTTGCAGTGATAATTTATACATAATTAATCCGTTTGAGCCATTATATGACATTGAATATAATATGGTCATTGAAGGTATATCTTTAGACTTTAGTACATAATTCATTTTCATTTTTTTCTGAGGATTTCGTCTGGTAATGAGTGCACACAAAATTTTTCTTCGATAGAAATCAATAGAAAGGAAGAGAGAGAAACAAAAAGAGTACAACAGTTTTTTATTTAATAAAAAGATCGATTGGTAGGAATTCTACTAATTCTAAAAATTAAAAGAGTTTGGAATGATATAGATTCCACTGGTCCTAACTATTTTCTTATTTTTCTTAATTTGTCCGCTGCAACACCAACAGACTCATTACATAAATAAATAAAAAAATTGAGTTTACATCGGTAATTCTCTTGCTGATCTAAACTTTGGAGTATTTTTTTATTTTAATGAAACCCTGTTACTTCATATGAGAGGAGAATACGTATAATATTTGATTAAAATATCCCTACTATTTGTATCGGTTTGAATTTTACTGATCAAAACAATTGAATACCGGATTTTCTGTGATGCTATTTTCATAACCAACGGAAAAAAAAATTTAAAAATCTGAGTTTGGATTGGTAATATTCACACTGTTTCAAAATTTGAGACTTTTAAAATCGGTAGAAATTCTACCGATGTTTCTACTAATAAAAAATCTGATGTACTATTTCTATTTCTCTCTCTTATTTTTTTTATTAATTTCTACCGAAAAATAATTTCAAGTGCACACCAATCCAGGTTGTCCAAAAATTTGTCACCTTTTTCTAATCACTTTGCCCCCAAATAATATTTATTTCAACACAAATCTCTCTGTTTGTCATTTCAACTTAATCCTCCCTCTCAATATAATAACTTATCATCAAATTAATTTAGTAGTCCCTTTAATTAATTTTAACAAACCAAATCCATTATATATTGATTCCTCCAGCATAGCATTCTAGTGCAAGGAAAATTTAACAACTTAGAGGAAAATATCTGCAAGCCTATTATAAATTTGTGAGATTCAATGAAAATTTGGAGAATTCCGTTAAACAATACAATCAAGATTCATTTTTTTTTTTTAAATGCCATGCTGCAGACATGACAATTATTGTCAATCAGACTGTGACGAGGAAAAAGTCAAAATGATTTTGGGAGAATTCTGGATTGAAATTCTCTATTTTTATAAAAAGATTCTAGACCATCCGTGTAAAGTGATTTTGTATCTATCTTAAAAAAATATATATAAAATTTGGTCTCTAGGCACATTTCAATATGAAGATCATGTTGAGCGTTTGGATTGATTGTTTGAATTTTCAAAATAAAAATATAGTACCACATAGTAAAAACTTATTTTACTTCATGAAACACCTTATCCCAGTTCTCTCTCTCTCTCTCTCTATATATATATATATCAAATTTTCTTTTAACATTTTACTGACGTAGACTAGTTTATTGGACGTGTTGACTTTCAATCCAATACTTTGGACAACAAGAACAAACAAAGAATATATAATTTGATATTTTGATTAACAATGAAACTTTTTACACTAGCTAGAAGTAAATTTGAAGTTTATTTTATCATATTTGAATAATAAATATGAGTTTCACATATGATTTTGCTCTATAACAATATTGCTCAACAAATAATTAATTATTAGGTATTGTTACTATCAATTTTTGATATATGGCAATAAATAGAACCAAAAACGTAATTATTATATGATATATGAAAAATCTTTGACTTTGATATACTTAATTATGTATCTTTTTGCATATTATGGCTATTTAGTTGTTGTCCGTTTTTTTATTGCTGCAAATTATGTTCTTTACTTATAGTAAAATTATAGTTAAAATTTTATTCGCATTAGCAATCTAGATAATTAAATGGGAGCTTAAAATAAATAACGAACGAAATAAAATTTCGTAATAACATGCTATAATAATTTTTCAAACATTTGGGGTTGAATGAGAAAAAAAAATCAATACTGAAACAATTTGGGTTAGGAACAACGGGCTGTAATAATTTTTGAAATATTTTGGGTTCATTGGGAAAAAATTATTACTGAAACATTTTGGGTTAGAGAAAAAAATACAGGCTAAACCCTGAACCCCAAGTCAAAATCTCTGAGGCAACATAATATTTCTCTTTTGTTTTCAGACCGTCCGATCAGAATCCGAACCTAGGTGGAATGCATTTGTTCCTTTAATATTTGTGCTAAGGCAAATCGAACGGTATGGATCTAAACTAAAAATTTCTGTTACCTCAAGGAGATTTATTCTAAACCCTGAACCCCCTCCTTTTTTTCTCTGGATTCCTCTCCAGCTCTCCGCTCATAATTTCTATTTCTCTTCTGAGTAAATCGCCCCTTTCTTTCTTCTCCAAGTTGTTCGAGATTTTCCAATATCTTTTTAATAAATGCTGATATCTCCGATATCTCAGATTTCGATTCTTTTCCAACGGCTCTTTGTAGCCGACTTTTCCATCCCTAGCGCCTATAAAGGTCTGATCGGAAGTCGGAACGCAATCAGCGATTTCGAAGTAAATTTTCGCCCTCTAGCGATACCCATCTCCTTCTCTATCGTCTTGTCTCTTTGCTTCTACTAGTGTCCGATAACCCACGAGCTTGGCCAGCGCGAGACCTTCTAAGTGTGAAGCTGTGCAATTTAGCTTTCCATCAACTCCAAGCGTATTCTCTGTTACCTTTCGTCAATCCTTGCATCACCTTTGTGTCGTAGGTCCGTAATCGTGTCTATTTTATTCATTCTTTTCACTTGATTGTTAACTGGTAGTACCTCCAATTTAGCCTTTTACTGGTGTTATAACTGACAGTACGGGACCCCTGAGTTATAGATTATTTTAGTTAACTTGTAAGTTGATGTGTTTATGATTATAATCCTTTATGTGTAGTATCACATTATGTACATTGAAAGATTTATTTTCTTTAAATATTGGATTTCATTGAGTTTAGCAGGAAAAACTGAAATCTGTTACTCAGGGAGGGTATTTCTACAAACCCTTTAAATATTGGATTTCATTGAGTTTATCATTCTGTTCTAATTTTACCTTTTTGGGAATGGACAGAAATATTAAAGAAGGTGTGGGTTGTTTGAACATAATAGTAATTGTATGCTTACATTGACAGAGTTTTGCAACATGACGCAAGAGAAGCTAATCCTTTTGGTGCAATTCAGGCTACAGAAAAGCTGTTCCTTGATTCAAAACAGAAGATAGAGTATTACCGTACCATGACGCAAGAGAAGCTAATCCTTTTGGTGCAATTCAGGCTACAGAAAATCTGTTCCTTGATTCAAAACAGAAGATAGAGTATTACCGTACCATAATGCAAGAGCTTGTAAGCACTCTTTTCACTTGCCTTTGTATATTATTTTTGAAATATATTTGCATATTCGATCCTAAATTGGAATTTTTTTATTGTCTGGAGGTTAATTGTTCTCTCCCACTGAACTGAGTTAACAAGTCTCAACAGACCCATGTTATCAGCGAGGTGCCACTCTGGATGCTATTTGGACAAATTAATCAACATAAGACTTCAGTTTCTATAAATATTACTTGTTCCAACTAGCTTGCTGAGAAAAATTACTGCTTAAACTGCCGTATAATATTACATTATTAGTTTTAATTTTAATTATTTTACAAGCTTCAGTTTGAACTAGAATCGATGCGACACTGGCGTTAGGAAACTTGAAGGAGTGTGCAGATGCATCTGCTGTCTCATGAGGACCAGTATATCATTTTTTCTTCAGCTTTTGCTCTGTTGGGCCGATGATCAGCAATTTGATGCGACTAGACTTGGTTGTGCTTCTAACATTGTCTGCAAGGTTGGTTCTTTCTTTAAATGTCCCTTTCTTTCCTCCTTTCTTTGTTTCTATCTGTCTAGTAAAGATAATTTAAGTGATTGAAGAACAATTGCTTACTGGGTAACTTCTTTATGAAGTTGATTTGTAATGATGAATTACCCAACTATAATTGTACTGTATTAAAAATGATGCAACACTACTGGGTGTGAAGCAGACAATTGGGGTGGGTGATTCATATCCTGATATGATCGATAAACTGTGTCAAATTTTTGTCATTTTTAATTTGTAGTTTATTAAAAATACCATTGCATTTATCGAAAATTGGGAGGCAACTGACACCATATATCATATGGAGAGATACAATTAAAGACTTCCCCGTTTTGGGATGGGTGCTAAGTGAATTCTCACAAAAGATTCAAAGCTGCGTTAAAGGTAAGTGTTTAATATTTAGATGAAGAATCAATAAATAATTTACTTACTGTAGGATTTTTTATGTGAATGTTAGAACGTATTTATATAGCATATATTGTTTTTATGGTCCTGACTTGGCCAAACCTGAGCCCTGCCCGTTTACCTTTGTTACCTTAATTTAATTATGTCGTACCTTGTATCAATTGCATTATTAGTATGTGTCACTCTGTTTCGGATTGTGCCTACCAGTCAACTAAATTACACGCTAGTAGTACTCTGTTGTTGTTGATAAATCCTAAATTCATTTCGTTATATCAAAATGAAACCATGCTTCTGACTAATTTTAATTTTTTTTGTCTTGAAGCTAAAATATTAAAAGAATTCCACAAAAGATTCAAAGCTGCGTTAAAGGTAAGTGTTTAATATTTAGATGAAGAATCAATAAATAATTTACTTACTGTAGGATTTTTTATGTGAATGTTAGAACGTATTTATATAGCATATATTGTTTTTATGGTCCTGACTTGGCCAAACCTGAGCCCTGCCCGTTTACCTTTGTTACCTTAATTTAATTATGTCGTACCTTGTATCAATTGCATTATTAGTATGTGTCACTCTGTTTCGGATTGTGCCTACCAGTCAACTAAATTACACGCTAGTAGTACTCTGTTGTTGTTGATAAATCCTAAATTCATTTCGTTATATCAAAATGAAACCATGCTTCTGACTAATTTTAATTTTTTTTGTCTTGAAGCTAAAATATTAAAAGAATTCCACATCTTTTCGTTGATGCCAAATGACATGAGCGACTCTGATGACATCACATGTGGGAGGGGTGGGCATTCTTCTTCTCGGGTTGCATTAAGTTAAGTTTCATTTTCTTACCCTATATGTTGTGGGATTAATCTATGCTAGCGGATTAATAATTAGTATCATCAAGGTGGATTTTCTTTTGCTGAAAAGGTTCATTTTAGCAACTCATGTGAACTTCCTTACTAGTTACCTAAACTAAATTGTATTTAATTCTATTGTACGGTATCCAAAAGAAGATGAGAAGAACCGATCCATTATTATGTACCCACTAAAGCAACTGCCGTGAATGTTGGGGCCTTGTCAAAGAAAGAAAAGATCAAACACAAAATTAATATTAAGCTTCATTATTTTGGCCCTCAGCATCTGTTGAGATCTTAATGTACCACCCACCCTGATACTAGTTTTTAATCTCTTCTCAGTCCTCCTCGATCAGAATTAATTCAATTTTGTGTATAATTGTTAATACTATTAGGCTGGTGCTGGTTATGCAATCTCGTGAGCATAATAGAATTGGATCTACAAACAAGGAATTATATTTGCCAGCTACATCATATGTGGTCCAGGTTTTGTGTTTCTTTGCACTATCTTAATTTTTTATGCATGCATCGGTTTTTATTGGCTTGAGTATGTGAACACCATCTATTTATAAAAATAACAGTTGTTCCTAATTAACATAACAATTATTATTCTCATAACTAACTGGGTTATTTCCAGTCCTACATGGGTATTAGTCGAAATTTTTCGTCTGCTGGATGGACATTATGATAAAAATCTTGATATCATTTATTTGGTATTTTTTATATGGGGTTAGTTCTTTTTAAGAAAATTGTGGGGTTTGGGTTGCAGGGTTTTGACATCATATGCTACTTTTGGTTTTTCAGCAAAACTTGTTTTCTGGGCGGGGGTTTTTAACAAATAGATTTTGTGGTCGCCGAGACCCACTATGCTTGTCTGGGTATCTGTTTCTAGAGCACATCACAGAACAAGAGAATCATCAGAATCAGTATACAAGAGAAGTTTCTTCTTTATATTTTCCTTTTTCTTGCCCTTCTAGTTAGATAACTTGGAAATTGAAACCATTCCTACTTCCTTCATGTTCCTGTGCATATCATATAGATAACACGCATTGTCTGCAGGTTAATTGTTCTCTCGAACTGAACTGAGTTAGGAAGTCTGAAGAGACCCATGTTCTCAGCGAGGCGCTATTCTGGATGCTATTTGGACAAATTAATCAACATAACACTTTAGTTTCTATAAATTTTACTTGTTCCAGCTAGCTTGCTGAAAATAATTACTACTTAAACTGCCGTGTAATATTACATTATTAGTTTTAATTTTAATTATTTACCAGCTTCAATTTGAGCTAGAATCGATGCGACACTGGCGCTAGGAAAGTTGAAGGAGTTTGCAGATGCATCTGCTGTCTCATGCAGGCCAGTATATAATTTTTTCTTCAGCTTATGCTCTGTTGGGATGATAATCAGCAATTTGATGCAACTAGACTTGGTTGTGCTTCTAACATTGTCTGCAAGGTTGGTTCTTTCTTTAAATGTCCGTTCCTTCTTTCTTTGTTTCTTTCTGTCTAGTAAAGATAATTTAGGCGATTGAAGAACAATTGCTTGCTGGGTAACTTCTTTATGAAGTTGACTTATAATGATGAATTCTCCAACCATAATTGTGTTATATGAAAAATGATGAAACACTGCTAGGTGTGAAGCAGACAATTGGGATGGGTGATTCATACCCTGATATGATTGATAAACTGTGTCAAATTTTCATCGTTTTCAATTTGTAGCTTATTAAAAATACAATTGTATTTATTGAAAATTGAGAGACAACTGGCACCCTATATCATATGGAGAAATTCAAAGACTTAACCGTTCCAGGATTGGTGCCATGTGAATTCTCACAAAAGATTCCAAAGCTGCGTTAAAGGTAAGTGTTTAATCTTTAGATGAAAAATCAGTAAATGATTAACTTACTGCAAGATTTTTTATGTGAATGTTAGAGCTTATTTATATAGCATATATTGTTTTTATGGTCCTGACTTTGCCAAACCTGAACCCTGCCCGTTTACCTTTGTTACGTTAATTTAATTATGCCGTACCTTAAATCAATTGCATTATTAGTTTGTGTCACTCTGATTCGGATTGTGCCTACTAGTCAACTAAATTACACGCTAGCAGTACTAGTATTTTCCACTGAATAGTGTTTTTTGTTGTTGTTGATAAACCCTAAATTAATTTCATTATATCGAATTGAAACCACGCTTCTGACTAATTTTCTTTTTTCGGTTGAAGATGAAACATTGAAAGAATTCAACATCTTTTGGTTCATGCCAAATGAGAAGAGCGACTCTGATGACATCACCTGTGGGAGGGTGGGCATTCTTCTTCTAGGGTGGGCATTAAGTTAAGTTTCCTTTTCTTACCCTATATTAAGCTTCATTATTTTGGCTATCTATATCTGTTGAGATCTTAATGTACCACCCACCCCAATACTAGTTTTTAATAACTTCTCATTCCTCCATCAGAATTAATGCACTTTTGTGTATAATTGTAACTACTTTTTGGCCGGTGCAGTGTATGTAATGTCGTCAGCATGATTCAATTGGATCTACAAACACGGAAATATATTTGCCAGCTTTATCATATGCGGTCCAGGTTTTGCGTTTCTTTGCATTATCTTAATTTTTGATGCATGCATCGTTTTTTTATTGGCCTGAGTATGTGAACACCATCTAGTTATAAAAATAATAGTTGTTCCTAATTGACATGACAATTGGTATTCTCGTAACTAACTGCGTTATTTCCTGTCCTACATTTGTATTAGGCGAAATATTTTGTCGGCTGGATGCACATTATAATAAAAACCTTGATATCATTCATTTGGCATTTTTTTATATGGGGTTAGTTCGGTGTTTTTAAGAAAATTGTGGGGTTTGGGTTGCAGGGGTTTGACATCGTATGCTACTTTTAGTTTTTAAGCTTAACTTGTTTTCTGGTCGGGTTTTTGTAAACAACAGATTTTGTGGTCGGCGGGACCCACTATGCTTGTCTGGGTTTCTGTTTCTGGAGCACATCACAGAACAAGATAATCATCAGAATCAGTATACAAGAGAAGTTTCTTATTTATATTTTCCTTTTTCTTAAACTTCTAGTTAGATAGCTCGGAAATTGAAACCATTCCTGCTTCCTTCATCTTCCTGTGCATATCATATAGTTGACATGCATTGTCTGGAGGTTAATTGTTCTCTCGAACTGAGCTGAGTTAACAAGTCTGAAGAGACCTATGTTGTGAGCAAGGTGCTACTCTGGATGCTATTTGGACAAATTAATCAACATAACACTTTAGTTTCTATAAATATTACTTGTTCCAGCTAGCTTCCTGAAAATAATTACTGCTTAAACTGCCGTCTAATATTACATTTTTAGTTTTAATTTTCATTATTTACCAGCATCAGTTTGAGCTAGAATCGATACGAAACTGGCGCTAGGAAACTTGAAGGAGTTTGCAGATGCATCGGCTGTCTCATGCGGGCCAGTATATTATTTTTTCTTCAACTTATGCTCTGTTGGGATGATGACCAGGAATTTGATGCAACTAGACTTGGTTGTGCTTCTAACATTGTCTGCAAGGTTGGTTCTTTCTTTAAATGTCCTTCTTTCTTAGTGTCTTTCTGTCTAGTAAAGATAATTTAGGCTATTGAAGAACAATTGCTTGCTGGGTAACTTCTTTATGAAGTTGATTTATAATGATGAATTATCCAACCATAATTGTGCTGTATGAAAAATGATGCAACACTGCTGGGTGTGAAGCAAACAATTGGGTTGGAAAATTCATACCCTGATATGATTGATAAACTGTCTCAAATTTTCATCGTTTTTAATTTGTAGCTTATTAAAAATACAATTGCATTTATTGAAAATTGAGAGACAAGTGACACCATATACTAAATGGAGAAATTCAAAGACTTACCCGTTATGGGATTGGTGCCATGTGAATTCTCACAAAAGATTCCATAGCTGCGTTAAAGGTAAGTGTTTAATATTTAGATGAACAATCAGTAAATAATTAACTTACTGCGAGATTTTTTATGTGAATGTTAGAGCTTATTTATATAGCATATATTGTTTTTATGGTCCTGACTTTGCCAAACCTGAACCCTGCCCATTTACCTTTGTTACCTTAATTTAATTATGCCGTACCTTAAATCAATTGCATTATTAGTTTGTGTCACTCTGATTCGGATTGTGCCTACTTGTCAACTAAATTACACGCTAGCAGTACTAGTATTTTCCACGGAATAGTGTTTTTTGTTGTTGTTGATAAACAACCCTAAGTTAATGTCGTTATGTCGAATTGAAACCATGCTTCTGACTAATTTTTTATTTTATTTTTCTGTTGAAGATGAAACTTTGAAAGAATTCAACATCTTTTGGTTCATGCCAAGTGAGAAGAGCGACTCTGATGACATCGCATGTGGCAGGGGTGGGCATTCTTCTTCTAGGGTGGCATTAAGTTAAGTTTCCTTTCCTTACCCCATATTAAGCTTCATTGTTTTGGCTCTCTACATCTGCTGAGATCTTAATGTACCACCTACCCCAATACTAGTTTTTAATCTCTTCTCATTCCTCCTCGATCAGAATCAATGCACTTTTGTGTATAATTGTTAATACTTTTTGGCCGGTGCTGTTTATGTAATCTCGTCAGTATGATAGAATTGGATCTACAAACACGAAAATATATTTGCCAGCTATATCATATGCGGTCCAGGTTTTGCGTTTCTTTGCATTATCTTAATTTTTGATGCATGCATCGTTTTTTTATTGGCCTGAGTATGTGAACACCATCTAGTTATAAAAATAATAGTTGTTGCTAATTAACATGACAATTGGTATTCTCGTAACTAACTGCGTTATTTCCTGTCCTACATGGGTATTAGTCGAAATATATCGTCGGCTGGATGGACATTATAATAAAAACCTTGATATCATTTATTTGGCATTTTTTTATATGGGGTTAGTTCTGTGTTTTTAAAAAAATTGTCGGGTTTGGGTTGGAGGGGTTTGACATCATATGCTAATTTTGGTTTTTAAGCTTAACTTGTTTTCTGGTCGGGTTTGTAAACAACAGATTTTGTGGTCGGCGGGACCCACTATGCTTGTCTGGGTTTCTGTTTCTGGAGCACATCACAGAACAAGATAATCATCAGAATCAGTATACAAGAGAAGTTTCTTCTTTATATTTTCCTTTTTCTTGCCCTTCTAGTTAGATGACTTGGAAATTGAAACCATTCCTGCTTCCTTTATGTTCCTGTGCACATCATATAATTAACACGCATTGTCTGCAGGTTAATTGTTCTCTCGAACTGAAATGAGTTAACAAGTCTGAAGAGACCCTTCTCAGCGAGGTGCTACTCTGGATGCTATTTGGACAAATTAATGAACATAACATTTTAGTTTCTATAAATATTACTTGTTCCAGCTAGCTCGCTGAAAATAATTACTTCTAAACTGCCGTCTAATATTGCTTTTTTAGTTTTAACTTTCATTATTTACCAGGATCAGTTTGAGCTAGAATCGATGCGACATTGGCTCTAGGAAACTTGAAGGAGTTTGGAGATGCATCTGCTGTCTCATGCGGGCCAGTATATTATTTTTTTCTTCAGCTTATGCTCTGTTGGAATGATGATCAGCAATTTGATGCAACTAGACTTGGTTGTGCTTCTAACATTGTCTGCAAGGTTGGTTCTTTCTTTAAATGTCCTTCTTTCTTTGTTTCTTTCTGTGTAGTAAAGATAATTTAGGCGATTGAAGAACCATTGCTTGCTGGGTAACTTCTTTATGCAGTTGATTTATAATGATGAATTACCCAAAGACTTAACCGTTCTGGGATTGGTGCCATGTGAATTCTCACAAAAGATTCCAAAGCTGCGTTAAAGGTAAGTGTTTAATATTTAGATGAACAATCTGTAAATAAGTAACTTACTGCAAGATTTTTTATGTGAATGTTAGAGCTTATTTATATAGCATATATTATTTTTATGGTCTTGACTTTGCCAAACCTGAACCCTGCCCGTTTACCTTTTTTACCTTAATTTAATTATGACGTACCTTGAATCAATTGCATTATTAGTTTGTGTCACTCTGATTCGGATTGTGCCTACTTGTCAATTAAATTACACGCTTGTAGTATTAGTATTTTCCACTGAATAGTGTTTTTTGTTGTTGTTGATAAACCCTAAATTAAATTCGTTATATCGAATTGAAACCACGCTTTTGACTAAATTGAAATCATTCCTGCTTCCTTCATGTTCCTGTTCATATCATATAGATAGCACGCATTGTCTGGAGGTTAATTGTTCTCTTGAACTGAACTGAGTTAGCAAGTCTGAAGAGACCCATGTTCTCAGCGAGGTGATATTCTGGATGCTATTTGGACAAATTAATCAACATAAGGCTTTAGTTTCTATACATATTACTTGTTCCAGCTAGCTTGCTGAAAATAATTACTGCTTAAACTGCCGTATAATATTACATTGTTAGTTTTTATTTTAATTTTTTACCAGCTTCAGGTTGAACTAGAATCGATGCAACACTGGCGCTAGGAAACTTGAAGGAGTTTGCATATGCATTTGCTGTGTCGTGCGGGCAAGTATATCATTTTTTCTTCAGATTATGCTCAATTGGGATGATGATCGCAATTTGATGCAACTAGACTTGGTTGTGCTTCTAACATTGCGTGCAAGGTTGGTTCTTTCTTTGTTTCTTTCTGTCTAGTAAAGATAATTTAGGCGATTGAAGAACAATTGCTTGCTGGGTAACTTCTTTATGAAGTTGATTTATAATGATGAATTACCCAACCATAATTGTACTATATGAAAAATGATGCAACAATGCTGGGTGTGAAGCAGACAATTGGGGTGGGTGATTCATATCCTGATATGATTGATAAACTGTGTCAAATTTTTATCGTTGTTAATTTGTAATTTATTAAAAATACAATTCCATTTATTGAAAATTGAGAGACAAGTGACACCATAAATCATATGGAGAAATTCAAAGACTTCCCCGTTCTAGGATTGGTGCCATGTGAATTCTCACAGAAGATTCCAGAGCTGCGTTACAGGTAAGTGTTTATTATTTAGATGATCAATCAGTAAATAATTAACTTACTGCAAGATTTTTTATGAGAATGTTATAGCTTTTTTATATAGCATATATTGTTTTTATCGTGATGACTTGGCCGAACTTGAACCCTGTCTGTTTACCTTTGTTACCTTAATTTAATTAAGCCGTAGCTTGTATCAATTGCATTATTAGTTTGTGTCACGCTGTTTCGGATTGTGCCTACTTGTCAAGTAAATTAAACGCTAGCAGTACTAGTATTTTCCACTGAATAGTGTTTTTTTGTTATTGTTGATAAACCCTAAATTAAATTCGTTATATTGAATTAAAACCACGCTTCTGACTAATTTTTTATATTTTTTCTGTTGAAGCTGAAACATTGAATAGTGTTTTCCACTGAATAGTGTTTTTTTGTTATTGTTGATAAACCCTAAATTAAATTCGTCATATTGAATTAAAACCACGCTTATGACTAATTTTTTATATTTTTTCTGTTGAAGCTGAAACATTGAAAGAATTCAACATCTTTTGGTTCATGCCAAAGGAGAAGAGCGACTCTGATGACATCACTTGTGGGAGGGATGGGCATTCTTCTTCTAGGGTTGCATTAAGTTAAGTTTCCTTCTCTTACCCTATATGTTGTGGGCTTAATTTATGCTAGCAGATTAATAATTAGTATCATCAAGGTGGATTTTCTTTTGCTGAAAAGGTTCATTTTAGCAACTCATGTGACCTTCGTAAACTAAACTGTATTTAATTCTATTGTACGGTATCCAAAAGAAGATGAGAAGAACCGATCCATTATTATGTACAACTGCCGTGAATGTTGGGGGCTTGTCAAACACAAATTTAATAAGATTCATTATTTTGGCACAAAACATCTGTTGAGATCTTAATGTACCACCCACCCAGATACTAGTTTTTAATCTCTTCTCATTCCTTCTCGATCAGAATTAATCACTTTTGTGTATAATTGTTAATAATTTTAGGCTGGTGCAGTTTATGTAATCTCGTGAGCATCATAGACTTGGATCTACAAACAAGGAATTATATTTGCCAGCTACATCATATGTGGTCCAGGTTTTGTGTTTCTTTGCACTATCTTAATTTTTTATGCATGCATCGGTTTTTATTGGCCTGAGTATGTGAACACCATCTAGTTATAAAAATAACAGGAGTTCCTCATTAACATAACAATTGTTATTCTTGTAACTAACTGTGTTATTTCCAGTCCTACGTGGGTATTAGTCGAAATTTTTCGTCAGCTAGATGGATATTATGATAAAAATCTTGATGTCATTTATTTGGTATTTTTTTATATGTGGTTAGTTCTTTGTTTTTAAGAAAATTGCCAGGTTTGGGTTGCAGGGGTTTGACATCATATGCTACTTTTGGTTTTTAAGCTTAACTTGTTTTCTGGTCAGGTTTTAACATACAGATTTTGTGGTCGGCGGGACCCACTATGCTTGTCTGGGTTTCTGTTTCTGGAGCACATCACAGAACAAGATAATCATCAGAATAAGTATACAAGAGAGGTTTCTTCTTTATATTTTCCTTTTTCTTAAACTTCTAGTTAGATAGCTCGGAAATTGAAACCATTCCTGCTTCCTTCATCTTCCTGTGCATATCATATAGTTGACATGCATTGTCTGGAGGTTAATTGTTCTCTCGAACTGAGCTGAGTTAACAAGTCTGAAGAGACCTATGTTGTGAGCAAGGTGCTACTCTGGATGCTATTTGGACAAATTAATCAACATAACACTTTAGTTTCTATAAATATTACTTGTTCCAGCTAGCTTCCTGAAAATAATTACTGCTTAAACTGCCGTCTAATATTACATTTTTAGTTTTAATTTTCATTATTTACCAGCATCAGTTTGAGCTAGAATCGATGCGACACTGGCGCTAGGAACTTGAAGGAGTTTGCAGATGCATCTGCTGTCTTATGCGGGCCAGTATATCATTTTTTCTTCAGCTTATGCTCTGTTGGGATGATGACCAGCAATTTGATGCAACTAGACTTGGTTGTGCTTCTAACATTATCTGCAAGGTTGGTTCTTTCTTTAAATGTCCTTCTTTCTTTGTTTCTTTCTGTCTAGTAAAGATAATTTAGGCGATTGAAGAACAATTGCTTGCTGGGTAACTTCTTTATGCAGTTGATTTATAATGATGAATTATCCAACCATAATTGTGCTGTATGAAAAATGATGCAACACTGCTGGGTGTGAAGCAAACAATTGGGTTGGGTGATTCATACCCTGATAGGATTGATAAACTGTGTCAAATTTTCATCGTTTTTAATTTGTAGCTTATTAAAAATACAATTGCATTTATTGAAAATTGAGAGACAAGTGACACCACATATCAGATGGAGAAATTCAAAGACTTAACCGTTCCAGGATTGGTGCCATGTGAATTCTCACAAAAGATTCCAAAGCTGCGTTAAAGGTAAGTGTTTAATATTTAGATGAAAAATCAGTAAATGATTAACTTACTGCAAGATTTTTTATGTGAATGTTAGAGCTTATTTATATAGCATATATTGTTTTTATGGTCCTGACTTTGCCAAACCAGAACCCTGCCCGTTTACCTTTGTTACCTTAATTTAATTATGCCGTACCTTAAATCAATTGCATTATTAGTTTGTGTCACTCTGATTCGGATTGTGCCCACTAGTCAACTAAATTACACGCTAGCAGTACTAGTATTTTCCACTGAATAGTGTTTTTTGTTGTTGTTGATAAACCCTAAATTAATTTCATTATATCGAATTGAAACCAGGCTTCTGACTAATTTTGTTTTTTCAGTTGAAGATGAAACATTGAAAGAATTCAACATCTTTTGGTTCATGCCAAATGAGAAGAGCGACTCTGATGACATCACCTGTGGGAGGGTGGGCATTCTTCTAGGGTGGCATTAAGTTAAGTTTCCTTTTCTTACCCTATATTAAGCTTCATTATTTTGGCTCTCTATATCTGTTGAGATCTTAATGTACCACCCACCCCGATACTAGTTTTTAATCTCTTCTCATTCGTCCTCCATCAGAATTAATGCAATTTTGTGTATAATTGTTAATACTTTTTGGCCGGTGCTGTTTATGTAATCTCGTCAGCATGATTCAATTGGATCTACAAACACGGAAATATATTTGCCAGCTTTATCATATGCGGTCCAGGTTTTGCGTTTCTTTGCATTATCTTAATTTTTGATGCATGCATCGTTTTTTTATTGGCCTGAGTATGTGAACACCATCTAGTTATAAAAATAATAGTTGTTCCTAATTAACATGACAATTGGTATTCTCGTAACTAACTGCGTTATTTCCTGTCCTACATTTGTATTAGCTGAAATATTTTGTCGGCTGGATGGACATTATAATAAAAACCTTGATATCATTCCTTTGGCATTTTTTTATATGGGGTTAGTTCGGTGTTTTTAAGAAAATTGTGGGGTTTGGGTTGCAGGGGTTTGACATCATATGCTACTTTTAGTTTTTAAGCTTAACTTGTTTTCTGGTCGGGTTTTTGTAAACAACAGATTTTGTGGTCGGCGAGACCCACTATGCTTGTCGGGGTTTCTGTTTCTGGGGCACAACACAGAACAAGATAATCATCAGAATCAGTATACAAGAGAAGTTTTTTATTTATATTTTCCTTTTTCTTGCCCTTCTAGTTAGATAATTTGGAAATTGAAACCATTCCTGCTTCCTTCATTTTCCTTTGCATATCATATAGTTAACACGCATTGTCTGCAGGTTAATTGTTCTCTCGAACTGAACTGAGTTAACAAGTCTGAAGAGACCCATGTTCTCAGCGAGGTGCTACTCTGGATGCTATTTTGACAAATTATTCAACATAACACTTTAGTTTCTATAAATATTACTTGTAACAGCTAGCTCGCTGAACATAATTACTGCTTAAACTGCCGTCTAATATCACATTTTTAGTTTTAATTTTCATTATTTACCAGCATCAGTTTGAGCCAGAATCGATACGACACTGGCGCTAGGAAAGTTGAAGGAGTTTTGCAGATGCTTCTACTGTCTCATGCGGGCTAGTATATTATTTTTTCTTCAACTTATGCTCTGTTGGGATGATGACCAGCTATTTGATGCAACTAGACTTGGTTGTGCTTCTAACATTGTCTGCAAGGTTGGTTCTTTCTTTAAGTGTCCTTCTTTCTTTGTTTCTTTCTGTCTAGTAAAGATAATTTAGGCGATTGAAGAACAATTGTTTGCTGGGTAACTTCTTTATGCAGTTGATTTATATGATGAATTATCCAACCATAATTGTGCTGTATGAAAAATGATGCAACACTGCTGGGTGTGAAGCAAACAATTGGGTTGGAAAATTCATACCCTGATATGATTGATAAACTGTGTCAAATTTTCATCATTTTTAATTTGTAGCTTATTAAAAATACAATTGCATTTATTGAAAATTGAGAGACAAGTGACACCATATATCATATGGAGAAATTCAAAGACTTACCCATTATGGGATTGGTGCCATGTGAATTCTCACAAAAGATTCCAAAGCTGCGTTAAAGGTAAGTGTTTAATATTTAGATGAACAATCAGTAAATAATTAACTTACTGCAAGATTTTTTATGTGAATGTTAGGGCTTATTTATATAGCATATTGTTTTTATGGTCTTGACTTTGCCAAACCTGAACCCTGCCCGTTTATCTTTGTTACCTTAATTTAATTATGCCGTACCTTAAATCAATTGCATTATTAGTTTGTGTCACTCTGTTTCGGATTGTGCCTACTTGTCAACTAAATTACACACTAGCAGTACTAGTAATTTCCACTGAATAGTGTTTTTTGTTGTTGTTGATAAACCCTAAATTAATTTCGTTATATCGAATTGAAACCACGCTTCTGACTAATTTTTTTTTTTTTCTGTTGAAGCTGAAACATTGAAAGAATTCAACATCTTTTGGTTCATGCCAAATGAGCAGAGCGACTCTGATGACATCACATGCGAGAGGGGTGGGCATTCTTCTTCTAGGGTTGCTTTATGGTAAGTTTCCTTTCCTTACCCTTTTTGTTGTGGGCTTAATTTATACTAGCAGATTAATAATTAGTACCATCTAGGAGGATTTTCTTTTGCTGAAAAGGTTCATTTTAGCAACTCATGTGACGTTCCTTACTAGTTACCTAAACTAAACTGTATTTAATTCTATTGTACGGTATCCAAAAGAAGATGAGAAGAACTGATCCATTATTATGTACCCACTAAAGCAACTGCCGTGAATGTTGGGGCCTTGTCAAAGAAAGAAAAGATCAAACACAAAATTAATATTAAGCTTCATTATCTTGGCACTCAACATCTGTTGAGATCTTATTGTACCACCCACACTGGTACTAGTTTTTAATCTCTACTCATTCCTCCTCGATCAGAATTAATTCACTTTTGTGTATAATTGTTAATACTTTTAGGCTGGTGCAGTTTATGTAATCTCGTGAGCATGATAGACTTGGATCTACAAACAGAATTATTTTTGCCAGCTACATCATATGCGGTCCAGGTTTTGTGTTTCTTTGCATTATCTTAATTTTTGATGCATGCATCGGTTTTTATTGGCTTGAGTATGTTAACACCATCTAGTTGTAAAAGTAACAGTTGTTCCCAACTAACATAACAATTGTTATTCTCGTAACTAACTGTATTATTTCCTGTCGTACTTGGATATTAGAATTACTGTAACAATTGTTGCTTGGAATCGGGCTTGGGTAATTTGTCGATATTTTTCGTCGGCTGCGTGGACATTATGGTAAAAATCCTGATATCATTTATTTGGTATTATTTTTATATGGGATTAGTTCTGTGTTTTTAAGAAAATTTTCGGGTTTAGGTTGCAGGGGTTTGACATCATATGTTACTTTTGGTTTGCTAGCTTAACTTGTTTTTTAGTCGGGTTTTTTGTAACAAACAGATTTTGTGGTCGGCGGGACCCACTATGCTTGTCTGGGTTTCTTTTTCTAAAGCACATCACAGAATAAGATAATCATCAGAATCAGTATACAAGGGAAGTTTCTTCTTTATATTTTTCTTTTTCTTGCCCTTCTAGTTAGATGACTTGGAAATTGAAACCATTCCTGCTTCGTTCCTGTTCCTGTGCATATCATATAGATAGCAAGTATTGGTTGGAGGTTAATTGTTCTCTCGAACTGAACTGAGTTAACAAGTGTCAAGAGACCCATGTGCTCAGGGAAGTGCTACCCTGGATGCGATTTGGACAAATAATCAACATAATTATTGCTTAAACTGCCGTATAATATTACATTTTTAGTTTTAATTTTAATTATTTTATGAGTTTCAGTTTCAACTATAAGTCATGCGACACTGGTGCTAGGAAACTTGAAAGAGTGTGCCGATGCATCTGCTGTCTCATGCGGGCCAGTATATCATTTTTTCTTCAGCTGCTGCTCTGTTGGGATGATCAGTAATTAGATGTGACTAGACTTGGTTGTGATTCTAACATTGTCTGCAAGGTTTGTTCTTTCTTTAAATGTCCCTTTCTTTCGTTCTTTCTTTGTTTCTTTCTGTCCGTAAAGATAATTTAGGTGATTGAAGCACCATTGATTGCTGGGTAACTTATTTATAAAGTTGATTTGTAATGATGAATTACCTAACAATAATTGTACTGTATGAAAATGATGCAACCCTGCTGGGTGTGAAGCAGACAATTGGGGTGGGTGATTCATACCTCGCAATGATGGATAAACTGTGTGAAATTTTTATCGTTTTTAATTTGCATTTATTGAAATTAAGAGGTAGGTGACACCATATACCATATGGAGAATTGCAAAGACTTCCCTGTTGTGGGATGGGTGCCAAGTGAATTCTCACAAAAGATTCCAGAGCTGCATTCAATGTAAGTGTTTAATACTTAGATTAACAATCACTAAATAATTTACTTGCTGTAAGAATTTTTATGTGAATGTTAGAACTTATTTATATAGCATATATTGTTTTTATGGTCCTGACTTGGCCAAACATGCGCCCAGCACGTTTACCTTCATTACCTTAATTTACTATGTCGTACCTTGTATCAATAGCATTGTAGTATGTGTCACTCTGTTTTCGGTTGTGCCTACCTGTTAACTAAATTGCAGGCTGGCAGTACTAGTATTTTCCTCTGAATGGTGATTTTTGTTGTTGTTGATAAATCGTAAATTAATTTCGTTATATCAAAATGAAACCACACTTGTGACTATTTTTTTCCTCTTGAAGCTAAAAAATTGAAAGAATTCAACATCTTTTGGTTGATGACAAATGACAAGAGCAGTTCTGATGACATGACATGTGGAAGGGGAGGGCATTCTTCTTCTAGGATTGCATTAAGTTTAGTTTCTTTTCTTACCCTATCTGTTGTGGTGTTAATTTATGCTAGCAGAGTAATAATTAGTATCATCAAGGTGGATTTTCTTTTGCTGAAAAGGTTCATTTTAGCAACTCATGTGACTTTTCCTTACTAGGTACCTAAACTAAACTCTATTTAACTATATTGTACGGTTCCCAAAAGAAGATGAGCAGAACCGATCCATTATTGGAACCGACTCCGCTGTTCGCCAAATTGGCAAGCAGGACCCTGCCTTTCCAAATCAAACCATTCATTTGTGTTGAGATTCGTGCATGAAAAAAAATTCAACGGTTAGATTTGGAAAAGCAGAGTCCAGCTTGGCAATTTGACGAGCACCGGATTTGGATCCTCCCTTATTATGTACTCACTAAAGCATCTACTGTGAATGTTGGGGCCTTGTCAAGAAAAGGATAGATCAAACACAAAATTAATATTCAGCTTCATAATTTTGGTACTCAACATCTGTTGAGATCTTAATGTACCACCCACCCTGATGCTAGTTTTTAGTCTCTTCTCATTCCTCGATCGGAATTTATTCACTTTTGTGTATAATTGTTAATACTTTTAGGCTAATGCAGTTTATGTAATCTCGTGAGCATAATCGACTTGGATCTACGAACACATAATTATTTTTGCCAGCTACATCATATGCGGTCCAGGTTTTGTGTTTCTTTGCATTATCTTAATTTTTGATGCATGCATTGTTTTTTATTGGCTTGAGTATGTTACCACCACCATCTAGTTATAAAAATAACAGTTGTTCCTAATTAACATAACAATTGATAGTCTCGTAACTAACTGTGTTATATCCTGTCCTACTTGGTTATTATAATTACTGTAAAGGTTGTTGCTTGTAATCGGGCTTGAGTAATTAGTCGAAATTTTTCGTCTGCTGGGTGGACATTATGATAAAAATTCTGATATCTTTTATTTGGTATTATTTTTATATGGGGTTAGTTCTGTGTTTTTATGAAAATTGTCATGTTTGGGTTGCAGGGTTTTGACTTCATATGGTACTTATTGTTTGCATGCTTAACTAGTTTTCTGGCCGGGTTTTTGTAACAAACAGGTTTTGTCATCGGTGGGACCCACTATGCTTGTCAGGGTGTTGTCTTTAGAGCAAATCACAGAATAAGATAATCATCAGAATCAGTATATAAGATAAGTTTCTTCTTTATATTTTTTTTCTTTTTTCTTGCCATTCTAGTTAGATAACTTGGAAATTGAAACCATTCCTGCTTCCTGGTCCTGTACATATCATATAGATAGTCTGGAGGTTGATTGTTCTCCCGAACTGAACTGAGTTAACAAGTCTCAAGAGACCCATATTCTCAAATTGATCAACATAAGACTTTAGTTTCTTTAAATATTCCTTGTTCCAGCTAGCTTGCTGAAAATAATTACTGCTTAATCTTCTGTATTATATTGCATTATTAGTTTTTAACTTTAATTATTTTACCAATTTTTGTTTCAAAAAAAGCCTAAAACCTAAAGCCTAAATCCTAAACCCTAACAAAAAAAGGTTCCGCAATCTATTTCCTGTTGATATTTAATGATTTAACCAATATTTGAAGTTCCCTCTACAGCTTCCCAAAAAAAATCAAACTTCTGTAAAAGAAACAAAATCCTCCTATAAAATAAAAATATATTAATTATCTTTTAATCAATCAGTCAACATTAAATATCAACACTACAAGAATTCGGATTTATTTCATGGGCAAGATTACAACTGAACACCGACCGACTTAATTACTCAACTATTATTAACTTTAGAATGATTCAAATTACAACTGAAAGGAAAAATGGGGAATCAAAACTTGTGATGACGACTGATGATCTTCTCTCAAGTCCCAATTGGTACTGAGCCCATAGCCCCCGGTATCCGGTAGCTGAGATGTAATTTATACAAATAGATGGTTCGATTAATTTCAGCTGGGTTAAACTCAAACTGGTGTTTGCAGAAACCAGTGTTGTAGAAAACAACTGCTTAGACTGATTCATCGGCTAATTAATCATTAGCGGCGATCAAACCGTCACAAATTTTTCTAATTAATTGACTGATTATTTTTTATTATTCTCGATTAATTACTTGACGGTACCATGTTCATCCGATGAGCGCATATCGTTATTTCCAACGTTGGTAGCAACTATAGGGTAGTTGTTTTATGATTTGTACCAAGTTAAAAGAATGGTTCGGATTTACTTATGGCACAAATCTCAAAGTCAAATAATACTGCTCCTGTGCTAGTCCAAATTCCAAAGCGGCTGAGATTTAATCTCAACCCCAAAAGTGAGGAAAACCGTCTAGATTCTACAGATCTGATATATGGAGGAATCCGAATTTATTGGTACTTAGTTCTTGGTAGAGAAAGAAATTTGTCACGGCAGGACTAGTCACGTTACGTCACATGTGTCGATTACGTGACGTGATCATTCGCGTGACGTGACCACATTCGAGCGAAAATTACACATCACTTCACGTTATGGGAACCAGTCACGTCACGTCAGGTATGAAATATAGTGTCCAATTTTTTTGGTATGTATAGAGTATTCAAATTTTTTTTTTAATGTAGGTTCAGTGAAACTGTTAATCATGTAGTACTGATTTTTTTTCTTCTCTAGTTTAATCTAATGAATATTTGTAATTTGAATTTTTAAAGTAATGTCAATAATTTAATAATTCATATTTTTATATTTTTATTTTTTTTTTCTAAATTTTCAATAATTTAAATTAAAATATAAAAAAAAATTGACGTGACTAATTTACGTTATGTTACGTATAGTAACGGCGTGACTATGCGTGACGTGGTCATTCGCCACTATTTTAGTCACGTCACGTGAAAAAAAAGTTGATCACATCACGTTACGGCGTGTCACGTATTTCCTTCTCTAGTTCTTGGTAGCAAGATATTTGTTTGGAGTTTTGACTAGCTTCAATTGGGTTTGCTCCAGATCAACTAACCAAAACCCAACTAGAAAGAGGAAGAAAATAAAGGCTTCTAAGCTGTATTTTTCTCCACAAGTTTCAATTTCAGCCCATAATTAACAAGCAACGGTCGAAGATATTTTAGAGAAATTGTGCGACCCATATGCTACAAGTTTTATCTTTGTTTTATCATAACATGATCAATACGTAAACACACTGATTTATACGTAGTAAATACTGTACATTAAATTCCTTGCCATTTCCATCCCAATTATTCGACCATTTTACAGAGACCTATTAAACAATAAGCGGTACACATAATATACTGCATCAATTTGCCATCCTCAAACTTAAAGAAAATACATGATGCACACAATATATATCTATAACATTATGTATTCAATATCACACCTTGCCAATAGCAAAGCACAACTTGTCATCTCTTCCATCCCTAAATCCCCACATCTAGACCATCCAATTCAGTTTGCTCTTGCAATTTTGGTTTTGACCTAGTTTTTTAATCCGCTCAAATAAGATGTCAACAATTATTGTTAATATGTTAAAAAAAAATCTATCGTATTATAATGTTATTTTCAATTATTTTTCAATACCACAAGTTAATCACTTTAGACTTAGTACAAGTTAGTGGATAGTCATTGAACAAATCAGTTGTAAATTTGTGGTAATATATGAATTTGCAATAAAAGAAAGCATCAAAATATAAGTCCTGATGGGACTTCCCATGGTATTTTATTTTATATGTTCTGATAGGACTGTTTATTAGCTCATGACTTGCACAGCTGTACTATAAACGATTTGGATAGAGTTTACTTTGATTATTTCGCATTAATATATTCATAATTGCCTATTTGCACTAGCAACTGAACAATTATGCCTGAGGGTTATATATTATACCAAATCAAGTAATTTTCCTTGCGAAGAGTAGGATTTTTCCTGAAAATAGGTTCACAGACCTTACCATTTGTATCCATATCCAGAAATTTATCTGATTTTGAGGATTAAAGTCGAGAAATATGCCAATTTTGGGAATGGTCATTACTGATTAATCTCAGATATGATCGTTTCTCTAGTTATTTTACTGTACTGTTTTATCTACCAAATAGAATGAATACTTGTGTAGTTGACTTGACTATATGCAATGCAACCTAGGATGTCCATAAATTTCAGTTTGCTCTTGCAATTTTGGTTTTGACCTAGTTTTTGAATCCGCTCAAATAAGAAGTCAACAATTATTGTTATGTGAAAAAGAAACTATCGTATTAGAGCATCTGCATCTCTAAAACTTTTGGAGTTTCAAAGTTGACTTGGCAGTTTCTAAACCAATTTCAAGAATGTAGATGGATTTCATATTTAGCAATTTTGTTCAGTAGTTTCTAGATATGAAACTGTATCAAAACTCTGACATGGTAAAATAATAAATTCTTATTCGCTCAATTTTAATACTGTTTTAATTAAATGCTAATGTGGCAATTAAGAAACTCTAATTTTAATTTCAGGGATGTAGAGATCTAGAATTTCAGAGAGTCTGGAATTTCTAAAATTCTGTTAACAGTTATTTAGAAACTCTGAGAATTTCAAAGATACAGATGCTCTTATAATCAAAGTAAACTCTATTTATTAGCTCATGACTTGCACGGCTGTACTAGAAAGATGCCCTTTTATCAACAAATAAATTGGCACGATTTGGATAGAGTTTACTTTGATTATTTAATAAGAGTTTCAGTCATGAGACAGGAAAAGAAAAGGACAGGAAATCTATGATAAAAATTGAGCGAATTTGTCTGGCAATGGACAGTTATTAAAATAACCTAACTTAAAATAAGTAATCTAGACCACTTCAATTTTATTCCACAACCAAACGCTACTTAGTTCTTGATAAAATGTGATTTCAGTTTCGACGAATGAACAATTTGAAAGATATAAGATTGAGATAATGACCTTTTCCAGTATCAATGAATATATTGCACGGTTCAAAAAGTAACCCTATTCCTAATGTACCCCTTCCTAATGCAGTTTATTTCGCATTAGCATATTGATCATTGTCTATTTGTATCCATATCCAGTAATTCACCTAATTTTGAGGGACCAGTTGAGAAATATACAAACTTTGGGAATGGTAGTTACTCATGAATTAATCTCAGATATGATCGTTTCTCTGGTTATTTTACTGTAGTGCTCCATCTACCTATAATAGAATGAATACTTGTGTATTTAACTACATCTACATGCATCCTAGGATTCCTAGGATGTCCAAAGAATTCAGTTTGCTCTGACAGTTTTGGTTTTGATCTTGTTTTTGAATCCACTCAACTATTATAAGTCAACAATTATTGTTTATATGTGAAAAGAATCTGTCATATTATTATGTTATTTTAAAAAAAATTAATTCCACAAGTCAATCATTTCAAACATAGTACAAGTTAGTGGATAGTAATTGAACAAATCAGTTGTATACTTCTCTATAACAAAATCAGTATATGAATTTGCAATAAAAGAAAGCATAAAAATATACAAGAACAGATCATACCTCCAGAAATATTTTTTTTTAGTAAAGGTTGGAGGTCAAGCTACTCAATTATTTAATATCCACAAAAGATTGTCCCTTCCGGATTTCAAACTGATTTCAAACTTGCGATCTCCTACACAGAAAGCATTGCATTTGCCACTAGTCCTAAGGCTAATTCTTCTCTAGGAATATAATTAATACTTATATGTATAACAACTTCCCATTGCATTTTACTTTGTAATTTTTATGGGACTGTTTATTAGCTCATGACTTGCTCAAATAAACTTGAAAGATGGGCCTTATAGGGGTGAAAATAGAGTGGATAATATCTGATCCGTATTCAAAAAATTATATACAGATATATGTATCTAAATATCCATGTGGATACGGATACAAACATGATTTTAAGTTTTAATTATCCATATCTGAATAGTAGATATATATCATATAGTTTAATTAATATATATTATGAAAAAATGTATCTTGTTCACCATTATAATTTGATAAATATCATGAAATTTAGTATGTTTTATAATATTTATATACATATTTTAATAAATATCTGATCCGTATCCTTCTAATATCTGATCTATATCTGAAACATAAAAATGAATACGGATATGATTTTACCATTATCTGTTCCGTATCCGATCCGTTTTCACCCCTAGGGCCTTGTACCAACAAAAAAAACTGTTTGGATATAGTTTACTTTTATTATTTCACAAATGATTTCCAGCCATGAAACAGAGGAAAAGAAGAGGACATGAAATCTATGATAAAATATTAAAAATTGAGCGAATTTGACTGGCAATTGACTGTTGGTAAGAGAAGGAACAACAGGAATTTGTTCAAAATTTAAAATTTAACACACTAATGGAGTCCCATAACTGTAGTTGTTGTCAAATCACAACTCACTACAGGTGGTTAACATTCTTGTACATATCTTTGTTTTTCCTTATCAAACAACTTCTGACTTGGCCAAATCAAAGTATTTATTATGGCATACCTCATAATTCATATTTTAATTTTAATTTTTTATTCTTTCAGCACCTATATATCTCCCCCCTACAAGATTCTCATTCCATCATCTTCAAACAAATCTTAATTTAGAGATACATAGAAAAGAAAGATAATGGAATATAACCAGCAGCCACCAGTTATCAACGCACCACCGCCATACATGCAGCAAAAAGGAGAGCAAGCAACACAGCCACCTCCAGTTACGGCTCAACCACCATACATGCAGCAACAAAGAGGGCAAGTGAATGTGATTACAGCTCAAATATCGTTAGAGGTGATGATTGGGTACATAGCACGCGGTGCGGCCATTTTGACCACATTCCTCGCAACTGTGATCATTGGTACAGCCAATCAAACTAAGGATGACGTTTTGATCGAATCTACAGTAAAGTTTTCCCGCTTCTCTGCTTTCAAGTAAGGATTTACTATTCCAAGAATGAAACAATCAAAAATTGAGCTCACTAATTGTTTGTTATTGAACTAAGATCCTTTCTCTGATTCTTACTGTTGAATGTGCAAAAAGGAGGCTTCAAAGATATTTGAATTTAACTGAATTAATTTTAGAGCTTAAAACTATTAATGAGCTAACTTTTTAAAGGAAATTAAATTCATATTTTGTTTCATGTAGGTACTTCCTTGCAGCGAATATCATCGTATTAATCTACTCAATAGCTTCATTGCTGATATCTATTATCATGAAACCAAAACCCTTAATTATAGCACTATCAATTGTAATTGTCGATATAGTTGCTGTCTCCATGCTCCTGACTGCCAATGGAGCTGCTAGTGCAATTAGCAGACAACTTGACGATGTCGACCATTTACTTGAATCAAGCATATGCTCATACTATGACACATTTTGTTCGCATATTAAAGGCTCTATTGCAATGTCGATGTTGGCATCAGGCATCTATCTGGGACTGATAGTTCTTGCTTTGGTGATCTTTGCAAACAATAAAAGATAGCTGCTGTCCGTGTGCCCTTTCAAAATTTGTACTTTGTCAAATATATTGAATTTACAGTGTGTTTTAATTTGTAGAATTTGCCAAATCCTTGTGTGGATTTTTTTTTTTTTTATGAATTTGTGGTATTTGTGTGGATTCATATGATGTACAAGGTATATATGTTATATTACACATAAGAAACATGCATGATTGTGTGCTTAATTTCTAATTTTGAGCAAACATTGCTTTCTCAATCAGTTTCTTTCCTTGTCTGAAAACATTGCCATAAAACTGGTATGTAATCATCGTACATGCCCAATTGCCCATAGGATAAGATCAAAATATTATGCATTTACACGAGCAGCGGAGCAGGTTACAAAATATTGAATTTTTTTTTTTAGGATTTGAACTATTTGTCACCCAATATTCTAACATTTACTCTTCCTTTCTTCTCTCTCCCGTTTCTCTCTTTTTTTTTTTTTTTTTTTTTAAATTATTATGTTGGCGCTGCCAATATATCCTCTCCAGTTGCAGTTTCTCTTTGGAAAAATTACTCTTTTAGTATAACATTATTATAATTTTACATTTCCTGTAATATCGATCTTTGAAAAAAAAAAAGGTTCCACAATCTATTTCTTGATACAGGCCAACCATAATTTGTTACCAGTTGTCTCTCTCCATAATGTTCTCTCTACAGCTTCCGAAAAAAAAAAAAAATCAAACTTCTGTATAAATATTGAGCTGTAAAAGAAACAAAATCTTCCTATAAAATAAAAATATATTAATTATTTTTTAATCAATCAGTAAACATTAAATATTGAGATGTAATTTATACAAATGGGCGGTTAAGATTAATTTCAGCCGGACTAAACTCAAACCAGTGTTTGTAGAAACTAGTGTTGTAGATAAACGGCTATTTAGACCGATTCATCGGCTGATTAGTCGTTGGCAGCAATCAAATCGTCGTAGATTTTTCTAATTAATTGGTCAATTATTTTCGATTATTCCCGATTAATTACTTGACGTTACTAATTCTGTCTGACGAGCGCATACCATTATTTACAACACTGGTAGAAACTGTAGGAGGGACTGTTTTATGATTCATACCAAGTTAAAAAGAATGGTTCAGATTTACTTATTGCACCTCAGCTCCTCAGATATCTGGGGAATTCACATTTTCTCTGTTACTCCAAAAGATAATCTTTTACAATTAGTGGATCCGAACTGTTCTTTTAAATTTGGCACAAATCTCAAAGTCAAATAATACTGCCCCTGCGTAGCCCGAATTCCAAAGCGGCTGAGATTTAATCTTAACCTGTAAAGTGAGGAAAATCGTCTAGATTCTACAAATCCGATATCTGGAGGGATCCGAATTTATTGGTACTTAGTTATTGGTAGCAAGATATTTGTTTTGAGTTTTGACTAGCTTCAATTGGGGCCCAACTAGAAAGAGGATGAAAATAAAGGCTTTTAAGTTGTATTTTTTCAACAAGTTTTAATTTCAGCCCATAATTAACAGGCAACGGTAGAAGAAATTTTAGAGAAATTGTGCGACCCTACTACAAGTTTTGAGAATCAATATTTAAACACACTGATTTATACATAGTAAATACTGTTCATTAACTTCCTCGCCATTTCCATCCCAATTATTCGACCATTTTACAGAGACCTATTAAACAATAAGCGTTTATCACAACCACAAACTTAATAGAAAATACATCATGCACACAATATATATCTATAACACTATGTATTCAACAACAAGGTTCAGAAAATATCACACCTTGCCAATAGCAAAGCACAACTTGCCATCTCTTCCATCCCTGAATCCCCACATCTCTACAACATCCTTCACATTCAGATTGCTCCATGCTCGAAACGTGCTCATTCCTCTACCGTTTATCACACTTGAGCCGGTACTATCCCACTGTTGAAGTTTCACTTCCTCAACCCTGAACTTGTTTCGTGTAAAAACCCTAATGTCAAGACCTCCATGGTCTACTTTCACATTCGGGTTAAGATTTGCCACTGTCTTTTCCTCCTGAGAGAGCATCAGTTGGATGTCATCAACAGATTGTTTCGGTATGAGAAGTCGGTTCTGTTGTTGGTTCAAATCAGACTTGGCAACTCTTTTGGTCATAATGAATCGGATACCATGACCGTTACACTCTTTGACCACAGATTGAACCCATGTTGGTACATTCAATCCGTTAATGGCCAGGTCTTGCATTTGTAAATTTGGCAGAAAGATACTTAGCAGGAAAGATAATTAGCAACTTAGATTGATTTTCTATTTCAACTGAAGGAGTTTTATATAGACCTCTGAAGTGATATATTTAATGGGACAAAAATTTCCCTTTCTTCCTTAGGATTCAACATTCCCTTCTTTGGGTGCATGGGGAAAGCTCACAAGACACCACATGGACATTGTGGCTAGGGAAAGGATGGATTTGACTTAAGATTTGAATTTCAAACTTTCAAAACAATTTATCAATTCATATTTATGTATCTTGAGATAATGTTTTCCCTTTCGTTTGGTTCCAGGGATTGTATTCCAATGATGTTGTGACAAGTATAAAAGCAATTTATCAAATCATATTATATATGTACCTTGAGATAATATTTTCCCTTTCTTTTGGTTTCCAGGGATTGTATTCCAATGATGTTGTGACAAGTATAAAAGCAATTCATCAATTCATCAATTCATATTATATATATCTTGAGATTATATTTTTCCCTTTCCCTTGATTTCCAGGGATTGTATCATACTTTCAATTCCCTCTCCCTTGTACTTCCTCTAATTTGCGATTTGGATCGGGTAGGGATTGTTCAACTGTTCTTGCATTTGCTACCTTTTCCTTTCATATATGTTATCCACCATCCAAACCTTTTTGCACAAAACTGGCAATATAACGTTGGAACAATTTATTTTCATATCTTTCCTGAGGGTATCCTCTGGTAATGAATACAGACTAATCCAGATTGTCCCAAAATTTGTCACCTTCTTTGGATCACTTTCCCCCAAATTATATCTATTTCAACACAAATACCTCTGTTTGTCAATCCAACTTAATCCTACCTCTCAACATAGTAATTTATCATCAAGTTAATTTAAGAGTCTCTTTCCTCTAGTTAATTTCAACAAACTAAAACCAATATATATTGATTCCTATTCCTCCAGCAAAGCATTCTAGTGCCAAGGAAATTTTATCAATTTGGAGGAATAATCTCCAAGCCTATTAGAAATTTGTGAGATTAGATGAAAATTTGGAGAATTCCACTGAACAATTCAATCAAGGTTCAATTTTTTTGGAAATTCAATGCTGCAGACTTTACAGTTATTGTCAATCAAACGGTGATGAGGGAGGAGTCAAAAAGATTTCTTGGGAGAATTCATCTGGATTAAATCATAATATTAACTCATTCTCAACCAAAATCCGCTATTTGATTTATCTCTTTATTTCTTTTATTAAAAGAAAAAGTTTTACAGACCCAACACATCGGTATACCATAATACCAATCAAGCTACTATATCAGTACCCTCCCACCCTAATCCAAATAAAAAACCCCTAAATATCAAATTGCTCATTGTTTCAGCAAAGAGAAGGAAAAGAGAAGCACAAGCATAACCCAGATCCCTGCACCAGATATATTGAGACTCAAAAGAAATCAAATAGATACCTGTGCCAGCATATGAACGGTACTGGTACCAACTTGATTTCTAAATCCCACCCAGATCCTTGCACTATCCAAAGGTCTAGTTTTATTATGCAGCATACACACAAGTCTGACATCAATCCAAACATCAAGTAAAAGCATACAGTCAACACAACTGACTAAAAACCTTCAAGGCAGTAATTTTTTTTTATTACAGTCAATGTTCTTTTGCATCTCTTAGAGCTATCAACTATATAGCCAACCGCAAGCATCAGAAGACATGCTAAGTAAATAAACCAGATTACACAAATTTTACACAACAAAAAGAAATATATAGAAAGCCATAAATTTTCACTGAAACTGTTATAAGGTTTATTATGTGAATTTATTCCACAAAGGTAAGGAGCTCATATTTGAACTGCTGAAATTGAAGTAACAAAAAATAAGATACACTTTCACTACAAAAAAAAAAAAAAAGTACCTTCTCCTGTGTACTAATTAATTAATTTTGCATAAGACCCTCGAAAGATCAGAAATCAGAACAACGACCCTTCTGCTCCCAATCGCCATAACGAGTTGGTTCAGGGCCTTTTGGTCCCCCCACCTCTTTGGGGAGTTTATTCACATTCGCCCCTTTCTCACCATCATCATCTCCGCTAGTCTCCTCTCTCTGTTTCGACTCGACCTTCTCTTTCTCTTCTTTCTCCGAAGGAGAAGCAGATCTAGAAGCTTCTTGAGGTGGCGTCACTGGGGAAGAGACGCCGGAGAGATGTCGCATCTGTTGAGAGATCGAAACGGAGAGCGGGGAGCGGTCGAGGCTTAACAAGCGGCAGAGTTTGTTCGCCATGGTTTATTTCTTCGTTTTGCAAAATCGTCGTGGCAGGAGGGGGAACATAAGTCGGATACAAGGTGATGTATTGAGGGTTTTTTTACTTTTCGGAAAAGTAAATTAGTTTTGGGCTTTAATTATTGTATGAGAACTATACAGACCGGCCCATAATTAATAGAAATTTATAAGTCTTACCCAAGGGTTAATTTAAGCCCATTTTTGCAGGATAATAATTTGTGCAGGAAAAACTCGATAAAATGTGAAGATCGAGTTCAAGAAATTAGTTTCTGATTACAGTCCGGCATTTTTTTTCATAACCAAAAAAATAAATAAAATAATATTAATAACCAGATTTGAAAAAAAATTTCACCCATAACCAAACCACCTCCACGTGGGGCGGTCTACCCTCAGACCAAACCGCCCCCGCTCTCTCCCAACCGGGGGGGCGGTCTACTTGTGTTCTTAAGAAGTTCAACTCAAATGTTGCAGAAGACAACCCCAATTGGGCGTTCCACGATTGAGTGCTTGACAACAAGAAATGGCACGCCTACTACCAGTGGCGGAACTAGGGGGGTGCAAGGGGGGGCTAGGCACCCCCCATAAATCAGTAGTTACAGTAGGTATATGGAAGGATTAGGACCCGTGACACCCCCCATAAAATCAGTAATTTTTATATTTGAAGTTGTTCTTTCGTCTTTCAGTGGCTCGCCCCCCCCCAAATTTTCATCCTGGTTCCGCCCCTGCCTACTACAATAAATATAATGTGCCAGTGCAGCTTGGCGAGGTAAGTTGGTTCGTCTCTGTATAAATTAAATTTTAGTTATTTTCATAAATACAAAACTAACATTATAAGTTAACTGCAGAATGGTCACCCTATATGGTGTGCCGAACCCACTTTCACTCCGGCAGACTTTGGCCTCACCGCCACTGGTGTAGAGGATCTCACCCGAACCACACCATCGATGCCACCCCCTAGGCAGCACGATCACGAATCGAGTGGGAGTGGGGCACAGCAGCTCACTGATGCTTGGGAGGCTCCTATGTTCGGGACACGGCTCTCGAGCACGTATACTGGGGACTAGGAGACCGATCCATGGGAGACGGGTCCATCGCAGGCTACTCAGTATGATCCATGGCTCGATTCATACTGACGATCCACGGGCACTATGCAGGAGGACATGCATGTAGATCATTTTGATGACAAGGAGGACATGCATGTGGACCATTCTCATGACAGAGGAGGCGTGTGCAGAGCCACAGAGGAGGCGTGTGCAGTGACAGAGGACGCGTGTGCAGCCGCTGAGGGTGTGCGGGGTGCCTCACAGATTGTCATTGTCCGGTCGTCGTCGCTAGTTTTTTATATTTCATATTGTAGACCTGACAATACTATTTTTATATTTATGTTTCTATATTTTATGTTGATCAGACGTTGTTTGGTGATTTTATTCAGTTTGTTTTCGTTTCTATATTTTATGCTGATCAGACGTTATTTGATTATTTTGTTCACTTATGTTTTCGACTATTCACTTGACATAACAAATCATAAAATCTCTCGTATTCAAAATATAAACAATATAGAATATAATATTACAAAAATATAAACAATAAATAAATAGAAAATAACAACATACAATATACAAATACAATAAATACTAAATATAAAAAATACAAAAATACAATAACAAATACATTAGAAAAAAAATATAATACAAAAAAAAATAAGTAGACTGCATCCCCGGGGGACGGGTTGGTCTGAAGGTAGACCGCCCCACGGGGGGTGGTTTGGTCTGAGAGTAGATCGCTCCACGGGGGGCGGTTTGGTTATGGGTGAAATTTATTTTCAAATTTGATTATTAATATTACTTTATTTATTTTTTTTGTTATGAAAAAAAATACCGGGATTACAGTTGTGACTAATAAACAAATTGAAAAGATATAAGATTGAGATAATGACTTTTTTTTTTCCAGGAGAACATGTTTTGACCAAGTTTTTTTTTTTGGTTTGACAAAGCAGGAGAAAATGTCAATCAACTATGCAATTGTAATATGAATGAAAAAAATATTGCGAAAACGAGAAAATTTGCTAACTAATACACCAAAAAGGCGGGAAACCGAAAGTAACCTGCGCCTCTGTTGTAATTTTCAATATTCAATATGAGTGTAAATATTTAAACACAGCAGTTTTGACTTCATGCAATGCACAGACTATAGAATCAAAATAACAATGCATATAGTTTGTGCGCTGCATAAAGTTAAAATTGCTCTGTTAAAAATGAATTTTTGGGCAAACTAGGAACTGCTGATCAATACACCAAAAAGACAGTGGTGAAGTTTCTCTCTCTCTTTCGGATTATCATACAAGTACCCTTATTCCTAAGGGAGTTTATTTAACATTAATATATTCTTAATTGTTTATTTGCACAAGCAGCTGAAGAAATTACACATGAGGGTCATACTCATATATCATGCCAAATTAAGTGATATTGAGTACCATAAGTTCAAAATTTCCTGAAAATAGGTTCATATGCCTTAATTGTATCCATATCCAGAATCCAGTAATTTACCTGATTTTGAGGGATGAAATCGAGAAATATACCAACTATGGGAACATTAGTTACTCATTAAGCTCAGTCTGGTTGTTTCTCTGGTTTTTTTACTGTACTGTTCCATCTAAAATTTCTCTGGTTATTTTATGTAGTGAAATTTCTCTGAAATAGGTTCATCAGGGGCGGAATCAGATTTTCTGTAGTGTTTTATCTACCTGATAGGATGAATAATTGGGCAGTTAACTATATGCTTCTTAGCTAGGACATCCATAGAATTCGGTTTGCTCTTGCAATTTTGGTTTTGACCTAGTTTTGCAATCCGCTCAACGATGACAAGTCAGCAATTATTGCTAATATTTGTAAAATAATCAGTTATATTATTTTTTTTAAAATTTAAAATCTACAAGATAATCATTTTGGACAAGGTACGAGAATTGGTTGCTAATCATTGAACAAATCAGTTGTAAATTTGTAGTAATATATGAATTTTCAATAAAAAAAAGTCCAGTTTGCAATAAAAGAAAACATAAAAACATACGAGAACAGGTCATATAATTAAAGTAAACTCTATCCAAACAGTCTTTATTTTATGCATAAAAATATATGAGATCAGTCACTACTACAAAAAACGTCTTCCTACACTGTACCTTATACACGGATTTTCTCAATTTTATAAAAAAACGTGTATGAAATAAGATTTTTCCAGTGTTCTAGGAATCCTACACGAATATTAACTTAAAAATCAGTATCCGTGTGGAAATTAAGCTTTTATACACGGATATTTCATTAAATATTCGTGTAGGAATGGTGAGAGAGCTACACGGATATTTCATTAAATATCCGTGTATGAAGGTCTTTTGTACACGGTTTTTTATTTAAATAACCGTGTAGATATGTTGACAGAGCTACACGGATTTATAGTTAAATATCCGTATAGGAAAGGCTTAGTAGGGTTTTAATGAAATAAAATTGTTATCTTCCAGCGCCGTTTTAATCAATATTACTCTCTCTGTCTCTCTCTCTCTCTCTCTCTCTCTCTCTCTGTATTGAGTTTGATTTCTGTGCACAAGGAGAGAATGGCAAATTCGAATTTTGTATTTCTCATCTCTATCTTGCTAAGGTTAGTCATGTGTGTGTGTGTGTGTATTTTTCTTTACCATTGTTGGATTATTGAAGAAATTCGTTTTTCTTAGAGTTTTAGTTGGTTGTTGTCCTCTTCGCCACTGTTGGTTGCTATCATCTTCGCCACCCTCCCTTAGGGTTCTGGTGCCGGTGCTGTCATTTTAAGCACCACTTCTATTTAAGCAAAATGCAAAGATATACATACATGTTTAATTTTTTTTTTTACGAAATTAATTTTCACAATTTTTTTTTTTACATATTCAATTATTTTTTTTTTACAAAATTAATTCAAAACCGAGAATTTTTATTTTCTATTATGTATGTGTGCTTTGACATGTTGATCCTTGTTTTTTTTTCATAGGAGATGCACTATTGTTGGAGATCTTTAACCAAGAGCCATCATATCATGGATCACATGCAAAAACCTCTTTTTTGATATATTAGATCTAATACGTTTTAGTATGTATGAAATTTCGGTCCAAACTAGTTCATAGCCATGAGTTTTGGCAACATGAGCCCAAAACTTGATCACATGGTTACTAAGTGGTGATGACATAATTTCTATACAAACATTGTATAGAATCTTGAGGGGTATATGTCATATGTTGGATCAAAAGCATTGCATGTATAAGAGGCTATGTATACATATGTGTTGCAAAAGGTTATATGTATATACAAAATGTTCTCTATTTATTTTTGCAAAATGCTATGTATTTATTTTTGCAAAAAACTATGTATATTCAATCTGAAATATTTATTATTAGCTAGCAAAAGTAGAGGCTAGCCCCAAAAAAAAAACCAAAAAAAAAATAGGACAATCCTACACGGATATTTAAATAAAATACGTGTAGGAAGAGGTAAGAATAAAATATTAGTAATTCATAACCTTCCTATATGGTTTTTTAACTTAATATCCGTGTACGAATACTCTTCATACACGGATATTAATTAAATATCCATGTAGGAATCCCTTCCTACACGGATTGTTTAATTAATATCTGTGTAGCTAGGGTAGAGAGCTACACGAATATTTAGTTAATATCCTTGTAGGAAGACCAATATTATACACGGATAATTATCCGTGTGTAAATGTTGCACTTTCCTACACCCTAGTATTACACACGTTTCCAAATCCGTGTAGCTATGTCATTTTTTGTCCGTGTACAAACTGTGTTTTTGTAGTAGTGAGTGTAGGGTTTTCGGATAGGTTATAGTGCAACAATTCGATTCAGTTATTCAATTTGTTCACTATCCGAAACCAGAATCCAAGTATAAAATTAATTCCAAGATTAATATAGAGTTTACCACTAGACGCGCAGTAGAAATCTTCGTCTAGTCATAAGAGCAGTCAGCCTCTTTCTTCTTTCTCCTGTCAGATACACGCACCAGCAACAACAAATGTGGCTCCACCGGTATCCACACGAACAGGTTGACAAACTTCTGTAATTCGGTATGCTAGTACCGAATTAACAGCCCCGTCTTTTTCCTTCTCTTCTCTCTTACGTTTTCTAGTATTGGTTTAACAGATTATATACGAAAATGGAACTGATGCACTATATTTATAAGTCTATGCACCAGTTCAAATGCTCCACTTCAGATGCACCTTTTCAAAAAAACGTTATCTAATCTGATCAGATCAGATCAGATGAGAATAAGATTCGGGCCTAGCCCATTAAGATCTGATCCATATTAAATATTAATATGGCCCATAATATTCTGGCCTATAGTACATTTCTAACAGTCTCCCACTTGTACTAAAGCCAAATATTTTAAATTTGTTTTCAACCATGTTCTTGTGTGTGACCCAATAGGTTCATATAATGTTGGCAGTGAGCTGAAAATCCTTTTCGGCACACAAATCATAAGCGGCCCCTAGCAAGGCATTATGACTACCCAAATTATATGAATGTCAATATCCGACAAATACCTCATAATTATTTATGTTAATCCCTTTATCACTTGATATCTTGATTGTACTCAAAGCAGGATATGTGTCAACTTTGTGTAGTACAATCTTTGATTTCTCATACCAAAGTTAGATTGACTTTCATATGATTGACTACCAATCATATAGCACGGCCATGCATTTTTCAATCTAATTTTCTAAAGGAGCCCAGAGACATTATTCTCTCAATATATGAGAGGGATAAATTCCATCTTGATCATTCATATTTCTTCACATGATTCATAATATACCCAATTACTACCTTTATAGTTACTTGGTTAGAGCTAACGTTTGATAGCATCAAAGTATACAATCCTCATTGAAGAAATCAATAATGATCTCAAGTTAAAGGATTCAACTAAATATTATATAAATAAACTGATGACACATAATAATCCATACAGTATTTTATAGTAGGTCTGTCCAATACCATGTTTATCAAACATGTATCCATGTGATTGCAGTGGATATCCTATATCAATGATCCGCAAAACATGATCATCCACAATCAATCCACATACTAGTCCATAAATTATTAGTGTTCCAACTAATGATAAAGACTAGGGACTATTTAGAATAATATTGCATTCCATTATAAAGTTTTACGATCCAATTCATCGAATTGATGATAAATAATAAGCAATAAATTATTCAAGGAACATTACATTATTTTATTCATAAAATATAAACATACAAACAAACATCTAAATTATAAACCTCTGTAGCATAATAATAATCACTAGAGCCAATCACTCATATATCTAATACTTATAGCTCTAGTATGCATATCATGCTTAATTTGCGATAGAGGTTTAGTCAAAGGATCTGCCACATTTGCATCCGTTGCTATCTTGCATATTTTAACATCACCTCTATTTACAATCTCTCGAATAACGTGAAAACGTCGAAGTATATGTTTGGACTTTTGGTGTGACCTTGGCTCTTTAGCCTGTGTGATTGCTCCATTGTTATCACAATAGAGATCTACTGGATTTTCAATACTTTTAATCACACCAAGTTCAACAATGAACTTCCTCATCCAAACAACCTCTTTTGTTGCTTCTGAAGCAGCAATATACTCAGCTTCTGTTATAGAATCGGAAACTGTCTCCTGCTTGGAACTCTTCCAACTAATAGCTCCTCCATTGAGGCAAAATACAAATCCAAATTGTGATCTAAAATCATCTTTGTCGGTTTGGAAGCTTGCATCTGTATAACTGGATACTACAAGCTCTTCCTCACCTCCATAAACAAGAAATGCATCCTTAGTCTTTCTCAAGTACTTAAGGATATTCTTCACTGCTATCCAATGACCCTCACCTGGATCTGACTGATATCTGCTTGTGACACTCAAAGCATATGACACATCGGGACGTGTACAAAACATAGCATACATGATTGATCCAATTGTCGAAGCATATGGAATCTTACTCATGCGGTCTCTCTCATCTTGTGTCCAAGGACACTGATTCTTGCAGAGATTTATGCCACTAGAAATAGGTAAAGATCCTCTCTTTGAATCTTGCATGTTGAATCTTTTCAACACCTTGTCAATGTATGTACTTTGGCTCAATCCAATTAGCCTTTTTGATCTATTCCTATAGATTCTTATTCCCAATATGTAATTTGCTTCACCTAAATCTTTCATTGAAAAACTACTTTTCAACGAAGACTTTCCTAATTGAAGCAATGGAATATCATTTCCAATCAACAGAATGTCATCCACATATAATACAAGAAAAACAAGTGCGCTCCCACTAGTCTTTTTATAAACACAAGGTTCTTCTTCGTTCTTGATGAAACCAAATTCCTTGACCACTTCATCAAAACGAATATTCCAACTCCGAGATGCTTATTTCAATCCATAAATAGATTTTCGAAGTTTGCATACTTTCCTAGCATTATTTGAATTGACAAAACCTTCGGGTTGTGTCATGTACACATCCTCGTTCAAGTTTCCATTGAGGAAAACGGTTTTGACATCCATTTGCCAAATCTCATAATCAAAATATGCGGCAATTGCTAGAAGTATTCTAATTGACTTAAGCATTGCAACTGGTGAAAAAGTTTCATCATAGTCTATTCCATGAATTTGCTTGAATCCTTTTGCCACCAAACGTGCTTTGTGAATGTGAAAATTCCCATTCATATCAATTTTCTTCTTAAAAATCCATTTACACTCAATGGTTCTTACACCATTAGGTAAATCAACCAAGCTCCAAACTTGATTATCTTCCATGGATTGCATTTCAGATTTCATAGCCTCAAGCCATTTATCAGAGTCTGGGCTCATCATTGCTTCATGAAACGTCGTAGGCTCATCGTTGTTCAACAACAATATATCGCGTTGCTCTGTCATGAGCAACAAATACCTCTGAGGTATGCGACGTTCCCTATCTGACCTTCGCAACGGTAGTGTCTCTTGTATAGGTTCCACAATATCTTGTGGTTCTGTTGAGTTATAGGAGTATTCTCTTGTATATCTCGAATTTCTTCGAGATGCACATTACTCCCACTAACTCCTTTGGAGAGAAACTCTTTCTCCAAAAGGACACCACCACGAGCAACAAATACTTTGTTTTCAGCCCTATTATAAAAATAAAATCCCTTGGTTTGTTTCGGATATCCAACAAAGAAACACTTATCAGATTTAGGTGTGAGCTTATCAGATATCAATCGTTTTACATAAGTCTCGCAACCCCAAATCTTAAGAAAAGACACACTGGGACGTTTCCCAGTCCATAACTCAAATGGTGTCTTCTCAACTGCCTTTGACGGAATCCTATTTAGTGTGAAAGCTGCCGTGTCTAGAGCATATCCCCAAAATGATAATGGAAGATCAACTTGACTCATCATTGAACGAACCATGTCCAACAAAGTTCGATTCCTCCGTTCAGACACACCATTCCATTGTGGTGTTCCTGGAGGGGTAAGTTGTGAAACAATTCCAAATTGCTTCAAATGATCACCAAATTCCTGACTCAAATATTCGCCTCCTCGATCTTGATGGAAGAGCTTTAATTGTCTTGCCAAGTTGATTTTGTACTTCATTATGAAATTCTTTGAATTTCTCAAATGCTTCTGATTTATGTTTCATTAAATAGACATAACCAAATCTACTAAAATCATCGGTAAATGTGATGAAGTACTGAAAACCACCTCTTGCGACTGAACTAAACGGTCCACATACATCAGAATGTACAAGTACTAATAGGTCATTCGCCCTTTCATTAATCCTGGTGAAAGGTGCTTTAGTCATTTTTCCCAACAAACAAGCTTCGCATGTTTCAAGTGATTCCAAATCAAATGAATCTAGAATTCCTTCTTTATGAAGCTTCTTTATGCGTTTCTCACTTATGTGTCCTAAACGACAATGTCATAAAAGAGTGGGATTCAAATCATTTGATTTGAGTCTTTTGGTTTGTATGTTATAAACTGGAACATCAAGATCTAGAATATAAAGTCCATTATGTAATGAAGCTTTGCCATAATACATATCATTTAAATTAAAAGCAACAACCATTGTTCTTAAACTTAAATTCAAATCCAAACATATTCAAACATGAAATAGAGATAATGTTTCTACTTATGGCAGGTACATAATAACAATTATTTAATTCTAAGATCATTCCCGGAAGGTAGAGCTAATGATACAGTACCTATGGCCAAAGCAGCAACCCGTGCTCCATTGCCGACACGTAGCTGTACCTCTCCTTTATTCAACATTCTACCCTTTGCGAGCACCTGCATATTTGAACAAATATGAGCTCCTGAACCGGTATCTAATACCCATGAATCAGTTTGATAAGTAGAAATGTTAATTTCTATAACAAATATACCCCTGAAGAGGAAGTCCCACTTCCTTTCTTTTGATCTTCTTTGAACTTCTTGCAATCTCTCTTCCAATGGCCGATCTCATTGCAATAGAAACACTGCGACTTGGCGACACTAGTACTGGCTACAGCCTTTCCTTTGTTCGAGTTCCCAACTTGAACCTTGCCTTTGCCTTTTGCTTTGCCCTTGCCTTTGGCCTTTCCTTTGCCTTTCTTTTTGAAGTTCGTTTCCTTCTTAACCAGCAATACATCATTAGGTTTCCTCAAGTTTCGTTCAGTTGTCTTTAGCATCCCATGCAATTCTGTCATTGACTTCTCCAGTCCATTCATGTTAAAATTCAGAATGAATTGATGGTAACTTGGAGGCAAAGACTGGAGAATAATGTCAGAAGACAACTCTTTACTGAGGGGATAGCCCAAACGGTTCAGATTCTCAATATACCCCATCATCTTGAGTACATGAGGACTAACCGGGCTTCCTTCCGCCAACTTGCATTGATATAATGCCTTTGATGTCTCATATCTCTCAGTTCGAGCTTGAACTTGAAAAAGTTCACGAAGCTGCACAATTATGTCATAAGCACTCAATTTCTCAAGCTGCTTTTGAAGCTCATAATTCATTATCGTGAGCATGAGACAAGTGACATCAAGATCATCATTCACATGCTTATCATATTTTTGTTGTGCATCGGCAGTAACCTTTCCTTCAGTATCAGTTTCTGGTTTTTCAGGAAGGGGTTTCTCTAGAACGTATTCCTTTTTCTCTTGTTTGAGAATAATGCGTAAGTTTCTATACCAGTCTAAAAAGTTTGGACCAGTGAATTTTGCACTTTCTTTTTCAATATCAGATCGCAACGTAAAAGTGGATGTATTTGCCATTATCTACAACAAAAATAAATATGCAGAAATTTAGACTTAAAGTTTATATTTTAAAAAAAAAATTTACTACTCCCACTATGTGTTTTAAAATTGATGTCTCATATAAAACCACATAGTGGACCAAGATCCATATTTCATCAAATCCAAGTGAGCTTTGACATCACTGCTTGAATTTAGTTATTTAGGTAAGCATTCCTTGCCAATTACATCTAATATAATTCTTAGTTTGTTCGAGGTAACATCCAATGTTCCGGCTCCTCAAACCTATGCCTCAAGGCCCAAAGACGTTTTGATAGCCTAGTTAAGTGAAATCAAATCTCTACATATAAGTGTCCAACACTCATATCCTACCTCATTAAGATAACTAACGATACCTTGCTTTGGCAAGCCCATCAATTAGCGATCGAAACCTTGATAGGTTAGAGATTTTGGAAAGGCATAAAACTTAATTTTTCTTTTAAGGGACTTTATTGTTTATTTTTGAAAACATGCTATGTAATAAATAATTAAACAATAACTAACATGAGCCCAATTCATAAGTGGAATAGTATGATCCATGGCATGATAATCTCCATTGTAAGACTTCACTTGACAATAGCCACCATCCATCCTTCATGTAATCTTCTTTATTTTAACCAAAATAACTACTCTAATGGCAATAAAGAAAATACATACATATCCTAATTTAACGGTTCGCAGACCGCATAAATGATACACAATAAGAGACATGCAAGTCACCTTTTAATTATAAAATAAATTTAATTCACGGGGCACCTTAGGCCGCATTTAAACACATCATGCATACATTCATTACAATATTTCACACAAGGCAACGGGATCATACTATTCACATATTCCGTAACTGCAAAACAAAGTTAGTCATAGAATCCAATTCTAAATATGGGCTCATGTATAAAGTAATATATACAAGGGGGTTTACTTGCCCCGATAAGCAACTTCGGCGGTCCATAAAAACCGGTCTAACTGATTCACAACATAATCATATACCAGAACCAGTCTAACTGATTCTGTTTCCATAAAACAGAACTTTCAGATCAATTTCAATTAATCTAAAATTCGAATCAATCCAACTGATTATGTTCTGTCTGAACAATCTAATTGATATGATTATTTAATTATTCCTTAACCCTCATATAAACCGCCAAATTAATTTGTATAATTTCAACCAATCTAATTGATTAAATTGAAACGTTAATCTAATTAACAATCAGAAATCCAGAATTAATTCTACACAAGTGGCTCTGATACCACTGTAGGGTTTTCGGATAGGTTATAGTGCAACAATTCGATTCAGTTATTCAATTTGTTCACTATCCGAAACCAGAATCCAAGTATAAAATTAATTCCAAGATTAATATAGAGTTTACCACTAGACGCGCAGTAGAAATCTTCGTCTAGCCATAAGAGCAGTCAGCCTCTTTCTTCTTTCTCCTATCAGATACACGCACCAGCAACAGCAAATGCGCCTCCACCGGTATCCACACGAACAGGTTGACAAACTTCTGTAATTCGGTATGCTAGTACCGAATTAACAGCCCCGTCTTTTTCCTTCTCTTCTCTCTTACGTTTTCTAGTATTGGTTTAACAGATTATATACGAAAATAGAACTGATGCACTATATTTATAAGTCTATGCACCAGTTCAGATGCACCTTTTCAGAAAACGTTATCTAATCTGATCAGATCAGATCAGATCAGATGAGAATAAGATTCGGGCCTAGCCCATTAAGATCTGATCCATATTAAATATTAATATGGCCCATAATATTCTGGCCTATAGTACATTTCTAACAATCAGGTCATACCTCCAAAATTCTATCGAGAAATATATCAACTCTGAGGATGGTAGTTACTAATTCATCTCAGATATGATTGTTTCTCTGGTTATTAAACTGTAGTGTTGTGTCTACCTGATAGAATTAGCACTTGTGTTGTTAACTACATGCATCCTGGGACATCCATATTATTCAGTTTGGTCCAACAAATTTGGTTTTGATTATTCTGAGTTTAGAGTGTGTGTAAATATGTATAGTTGTGCTGTACTTTTGATGCTTTCTATGTTTTTTTTCTTTACTACTGTATATCTGATAGCCTCTATCAGAATTTTAAAAAATATATATTTGCAACCATTGCACATTGCACTGTATTTTGGTGTAATTTTTTTACCACTAAAAATGAACAGTTTGGACAGATGTTACTTTATATTTCATAAGAGTCCCAGCCATGAACCAGAGAAAAAGAAAAGGACATGAAAATTATGATAAAAATTGAGCGAATTTGACTGGCAATTGACAGTTGGTAAGAGAAGGAATAAAAGGAATATGTTCCAAATTTAAAATTTAACACAGTAATGGAATCCCATAACTGCAGTTGCTGTCAAATCACAACTCATTACAGCTAACATTTTCCCTTATATATCTTTGTTTTTTCCTTATGAAAATACTCTCATGACTAAGTTCATATATATATATAATTTATTTGTTTCTTTCAGCATCTATATATCCCCCCTTACAAGGTTCTCATTCCATCACCTTGAAACAAATCTGAATTTAGAGAGACATAATAATGGAATATAACCAGCAGCCTCCAGTTAACTCGGCACCACCGCCGTACATGCAGCAAGAAGGAGAGCAAGCGACACAGCCACCTCCGGTTACGGCCCAACCACAATACATACAGCAACAAGGGCAAGTGAATGTGATTACAACTCCAATATCATTAGAGGAGTTAATTGGATACATAGCACGTGGTGCGGCCCTTTTGACTACATTCCTCGCAACGGTGATCTTCGGTACATCCAATCAAACTAAAGGCGAGTTTATCGAAACTACATTGAAGTTTTCCCGCTTCTCTGCTTTCAAGTAAGGATTTACTATTCCAAGAATGCAACAACAACAAAATATTAGCTGTTGCCTCTTCCAAACAAAAACAATCTAGCTTTCTTGGTTAGTCGATTAGCTGATTGATCTTTGTTACTGAGAAATAGCTAATATTAACCTCGTTAAGTTTACCGAATTTCTTACAAATATTGCGTAAATTTTTTTGAATAAGATCGTATACTTTACATCTTGAATGCTATCTTAATTTGTCCTCTTGGAGCTTAACATACAACCTCATTCTTATGAGAACTTGAATTTATTACTGAGTTACCAGTGGTTAATTATTAACTGTTTGTTATTGAACTAAGATCCTTTCTCTGAATGTGCAAAAAGGCAGCTTCAAAGATTTTTGAATTTAATTAAATTAATTTATAGACTTAAAACTATTAATGAGCTAACTTTTTAAAGGAAATTAAATTCATTTTTGTTCCATGTAGGTACTTTCTTGCAGCGAATATCATCGTATTAATCTACTCAATAGCTTCATTGCTGATATCTATTATCGTGAAACCTAAACCGTTAATTATCAAACTATCAATTGCATTCGTCGATATAGTTGCCGCCTCCATGCTCCTGACTGCCAATGGAGCTGCCAGTGCAATTAGCCGACAACTTGACGATGTCGACCATTTATTTGAATCAAGTATATGCTCATACTATGGCAGATTTTGTTCACAAATTAAAGCCTCTATTGCAATGTCAATGTTGGCATCAGGCATCTATTTGGGACTGATAGTTCTTACTTTGCTCATCTTTGCAAACAAGAAAAGCTGATGTCCTCGTCGGTGCCCTTCGACAAATTGTTGAATTTACAGTTTTTTTTTTTTTTGAGTTTTGGAATTTTCATTGTAGTTGAAGGTGCCTTGTCAATTGAATTAAGTGACAGTGTGTTTTAATTTGTTGAGTTTGTCAAATTGTGTGGATTCATATGGGGTATGTTTGGATGGTGTAAGAATAGCTAGAATAGCAAGCTATTCAAGAATAACTCCTATTCGGAATAGCAATTTGCATCCAAACGACATTTTCGCTATTCCGAATAGCGAGAATAACTGCTATTCGCTATTCTTACAAAAACATGAAATAGCATTTGTTGCTTTCAATATTAATATTAATCTAATATTTAAACTAATATTATATTATATTTAATATTTAAATTAATATTATATTGTATTATATTTATTCTAATATTATATTATATTTAATTTAATATTTTATTTAATACTAATCTAATATTTAAAATAATATTATATTACATTTAATAATTAAATTAATATGATATTGTATTATATTTAAAATAATATTATATTACATTTAATAATTAAATTAATATTATATTGTATGATATTTAAACTAATATTATATTACATTTAATCTAATATTTATTTAATACTAATTTAATATTTAAAATAATATTATATTACATTTAATATTTAAATTAATATTATATTATATTATATTTAATCAAATATTATATTATATTTAATCTAATATTGTATTATATTTAAAACTAATCTAATATTTAAAATAATATTATATTACATTTAATCTAATATTTTATTTAATACTTATCTAATATTTAAAATAATATTATATTACATTTAATATTTAAACTAATATTATATTACATTTAATCTTATATTTTATTTAATACTAATCTAATTTTTAAAATAATATTATATTACATTTAATATTTCAACTAATATTATATTACATTTAATCTAATATTTTATTTAATACTAATCTAATTTTTAAAATAATATTATATTACATTTAATATTTAAACTAATATTATATTACATTTAATCTAATATTTTATTTAATTTTTAAAATAATATTATATTATATTTAATATTTAAACTAATCTAATATTTTATTTAATACTTATTTAATATTTAAATTAATATTATATTATATTAATATAATATTTTATTTAATACTAATTTAGTATTTAAAATAATGTTATATTACATTTAATATTTAAATTAATATTATATTGTATTATATTTAATCTAACACATAAATTATTATTTTATTCATTCTCTCCAAACTCTATTCCAAATATGCAATCCAAACAAGTTTTTCACTATTCCGAATAGCACTGTTCTTAAACAGTAGCTATTCTAGCTATTCTAAAGTTCATCCAAACGTACCCTTTATATGATGTATTTAGAGATGAACAACATGCATGCATGATTGTGTGCTTAATTTCTAATTTTCAGCAAACATTGATTAATTCTCCATTAGTTTCTTTCTGATTGTTTGAAAACATTGCAACATGATACATAAAAACCGGTATGTATTGAATTTGAAACTATCAATTAAATTAAATAATATGGAAGTAGAGGTGATACCAGTGGACCAGATTTTGTTAACCAACCAAACATTAATTCATTTTAAAAATCTCCGGATATGTAATAAAAAGGGAAAATTTTCTATTGTGTCCATGTAAACTTCTAAATAGTCATTTTTCTCATAAAAACACTACAATATCCAATATCTCCACAAAAACTTAACTTTGTTTTTTCTATCCCCATTTATTTATTTAACTATTTATTTAATTATTTTAAATATTTAAATGATAAATATCCCCTTATCTCTATTTGTGTGCTATCACACTTTGTGGATTTGCTGCTGTACCAGAATTTAAAGGACATCTCCATTCAAAATGAAAGGGTATATTTATCAATTTAATATATAAAAAAAATAGAAAGGCATAGAAGAAATAATATTAAATTTTAATGAGAATATTAGATATTATAGTGTTTTTATTGTTAAACTGGCTATTTTAAAAGTTAATGTAGGTACACTAGAAATTTTCCCTAATAAAAATCTGTATCTCCTCTAATATATATACACAAAGAACGGAGAAACCATTAAATATACAAAAATATGACCGTTTTCAGAGGTGCTATATATAAACAGCTAATGATGATACTTTTTATTTACAATATTTTCATTTACAAAATAATATAAAGTTGATGTGCAGCTGCCACTGTTCATTGTTAATTAGCCTATTTATGGAACATAATTTGTGAATAAAAAAACATATATATGGCTACAGAACTAGTCTATGTTATATTCCATTTTTATACGCATCTGTAATTAAGCTGTATGCGTGCTCTCCTCTCAGAAGGTTATCCGTCCGAAATTTTTATTTGTACTATTTAAAAAAAAAAATCAAATCATCACTGAAATTAGAAAATTCTAAAAATACTAAAACCACCAATTCAATTGCCGTGCACACAAAGATTTTGATGTTAATCGTATAGTGTTAGCATCGGACCTACTCCTATCTCCTCGTTGTGGACAATAGAATATTAAAAGCCAATGTGTGTTAATCTTTCTTTACCGATGTGGTATACGTTTTTTTAATTTTGGAATTCATATCCTCTGAGTTAACTGAAATTTTGAGTTAAGATCTGGACGGTACGATTTAAATCTGTACTAATATTAAAGACCAAGTGCGTCAAAGGCATGGACCAGATTGACCCGAATTCTGATCAAACGGTACGTTAATACAGAGATTATGGATTGGTGTTTTGGGCTTTTACGCAAAAATTTACTTCTGGGCTTTAGTATTTTAAAATAAATGGACCGGTCCATAACTATTGCGAAGTCTTTAAAGTGTAACAAACTTTTTAGTCCAGTTTTGAATGATTAATTTGTGCAAAAAATACTCAAAATAATATCTTCTTTAGAAAGAGTCAAAACCCGCTTAAGTTTCAAAATCGAGTGTAAATAATTTCTGATAAAATGTATATCAAATTTTCATGAATAAACCATATAAGAAATATAGGATCAACATATTAATTTTTTCTCAATAAAAAATGTTAATCAACTATTTAATTACAATATAATAAAATGAATTTGTATTATTATTTATTATTATTAATAAAGAAAATTAATTTTATTATAACGAAAAATTGCTAATAATTTTCTCAACAAAATGAAGTGGCGGGAAACCCGAAAGTAACCCGCGCATCTACTAAAATTCCCAAATCACACTCAACATTCAATTAGCTTTCTTCACTCAATCTCTCGTCTCGTCTATTTCCCTTCTATTGGTACCTTTCTTATCAAACAAAATGCGATATATGGCTACGATCTGAGGCCTAGGGTTTCCCGTTCCCGATCTGCTATTTTACTATTTCGCTAACCCTAGGTGCTTGCTTTTAGGGTTTCTTGAGAAAAAATGGGGGATGCCTTTGAGGATGATGAGATGGAGCGAGTCGTCACGCTTGATGAGTACATCGAGGAGGCTGAGGCCGAGGAACTGGTGAAGTTTTCTCTCTTTTTCTCTCATCTCTCTCTCTCTCTCTCTCTTTGAAAAGTGCGTCCTATTAGCTGAAATTATCCTGCGGATAGTTTCACTTGCCTCAATTGTAATGATATTCTGTAAATTCACCTGATTTTTGAGGGAGAAATTTAAAAATATACCAACTTTAGGCGCACTTATTGTCCATTGGGCTCAGATATGATCATCTTACTGGTTATTCTATCTGAAGATGTTATTATCAAGTAGTTTTACATTTTAGGATGCATATTTAGTGGTGGATCCATCTAATATAATGAATAATAAGCCTACTGAATACAATAAAGTTATGTTGGTGTAAATTGCTTGATTTTTTGGGATATCCATGCATATTACAACTATTTTTTGAGTAAAGGTTGGAGGTCAAGTCACCCAACTATTTAATACCCCTGTTATTATAACAAAGGATTTCCCTCATCTAGGTTTCGAACCCATGATCTCTCACATAGAGACCATGTGCCTTAGCCACTAGACCAAAGGCTAGTTCTCATGCATATTACAACTATAGGCAGTAAACATTTGTGATTTTTATTTTAAACAAGATATTGTTATCATTTCTGTTATTTCACAAAAAACAGGAGGCGGATTTAGTCTTAGGAGGGGATGAAGGTAAGGAGTGCACATATGAAAATGGATACATGAAGAGACAGGCTATCTTCTCTTGCTTGACCTGTGTGCCTCAGGGAAATGCTGGCGTTTGCACTGCTTGTAGCCTCTCTTGCCATGATGGCCATGAGGTACTCTTTTCTTTTCTTTGCTCTTACATTGATTTTTGTAAATTGGTTGGCTGAAATTAATTGATATGATTTCTTGGATAGGTATCATTGTATGTTTATATTTACCAAGGTCGAGTTATGATTTTCTGTTGCTGTACAATTTACATGGTGAGTGAGGTAATTCAGTTTGTCATTATTAAATTGTGGAGAACAAGATTTGTTTAATGAGGAAATTACTTAAAATTGCCTGTAGAAGTGATTATGGTCGGTAAAAGTTGTGAGCAAAGGGAGCCAGTGGTGGGGTTGGAAATAGAGAATACTTTTGCAAAAGGCAATAGAGTAGAGAATACCCAAACTGGTGGGGTTGGAAATTGCTGACTTTACCCCACATCTGACCTGATCTGATCTGATCCATCTAAGGCTGACTCATTGGATTTGGGTCAGATCTGTATCAAGAATTCTCAATCTGTGGACCGGTTGGGCTGGATCCATCTTAACCAGCTTGCACATGGTTATGCTCTTTTTGTCATAATAAAGGCTAACTTCTATGCAACATAAATATTTTTTATTAACAAGCAAATATAATTGCAATAGAGTAGAAGCAGTGAAACAACACAAGGAGCTCCAAAGTAAATTGTGTTGTTGGCTGTATTGTAATGAAGATTTTACCATGTTTATCATGGCCTTTGTTATGTCAGTTAGTACACCAGCTAATGGGTATCCAAAAAAAAATTATAATCTGGACCTGACCTGAACCTGACAAAGCATAATTCAGGTTGGTTCTTGATTTCCTGACATTCTGGTTGGTGACAGTTGGATCAGACATAAAATTACAAGTAATATAAAGCAGATCACACTATAACCAGCTGGTTGGTGACAGTTGTTCGCCCAATTGTGGCAACCTTGCATTATGCACAAAACACTCTTTTCTAGAAATTCAAAACCAATATGTTCCAACTGCAAATCTGCTAATTCATTGGGCTTGTTTTCTTTTCTTTTTTCCACCTTGTTGGTGCAGATGGTGGAGCTGTGGACAAAGCGCAAGTTCAGGTGCGACTGTGGCAACTCAAAATTTGGCAACTTCACATGCAAGCTCACTGCTGACAAGGACCTGGAGAACTCTGAGAACTCATACAACCACAACTTCATGGGCTCTTATTGCACCTGCAACCGGCCTTATCCTGATCCAGAGGCCAATGAGCAAGTGGAGATGATCCAGTGTTGCATTTGTGAGGATTGGTTCCATGAAGATCACCTTGGTCTTAGCTCTGTCGATGAGGTTATATATTATTTTAATTTTGGGAAATGCTTTTGTCCTCCGAAAGCAGGCATCCTCAAAGTTTTTGATCTGATAAAATCATACCGTTCATAAACTGTTTGTATCGTTTACTTCTCTGGCATACATTGTGGTGCTAATATTTACTCCTTTTTTTATGAATAAGTGGGTGTTAAGGTGGATATTTCCTTTTCTTTGTAGGGGGGTAATGCATGTATTCAATGCTATCACTTTATTTATATATTATTAATTTTACTTTTGTGTTATAGATACCAAGAGATGAAGAGGGAGAACCAATTTATGAAGACTTCATCTGTCAAAAATGCTCCCCTATCTTTTCCTTCTTGAAACATTATCCTTCTTTAATTATGTCAGTTCCAAATCTGCAAAATGCACCACAAGCAACTGACACCAACACAAATACTACTGAAAATGGATCTGTGATAGATAATAACTCACCAAGTGACCTGAAAACTGATTCCAATTCTAAAGGGAAGGAACCAATGAATGATGAAATCACAAAATGCAAGCTTGGGGAAGATATAAATGCAATTTCAACTGGGTCAGAGAAAACTGGGACAGTGTTTCTCTGCAAGAAATGGAGAGAGGAACTTTGCAAATGTGAAACTTGCATCGGTTATTATGCCAAGAATGGAGTTGAATTTTTGATCGATAAAGAGGATACAATAGAGGAATATGAGAAGACTGCCAAAGAAAAGAGAAAAGAGAAGCTGCAGCAACAGGAAGGACAAGAAATCAATTTTTTGAATAAATTAGGCCATGTTCAGAAAATTGAGATTTTGAATGGTATTTCTGACATGAAGAATGAGCTTCGATCTTTTCTGGTAAGAAATTTTGTTCCTCTGATATTTTTAACTTTGTGGCCTTTACTTTGTTTATGAGATCTTTTGGAACTGAAATCCCACTAAAAAATGTTCTGATATCCAATAAACCAATAATATACTTAAATATGAGTAATCTTTATAAATTAGGCAACATCACATATTCCCTTTTTGCATTCTCTCAGCATATTTATATATTGCCCAGTACTCTTTATATATATTTTGATTTGACTAAAGCACCCATAGTTCATAAAAGCATCATGAACTTTCCACTTTGACCCGCAAAATTTCAAAGCTCCAATTTTGTCCTTGCCCTGTACCATTGTGTTCTAACCTGAAATAAGATGGAATTTAGTAAATAAAACTTTTGAATGAAAGATAATCTCAGGGACCAAAACACTAGAAGTCATATAAATGATACCAAAAGGGATAGTAAACTTACTGACTAAAGGAAATTAATAATAATCAAGGAGCCATTTACATAATTTGTGTTTTGGACTGATTAATCCATGTATGCAGGAATCATCTGACCTATCAAAACCAATCACCTCAGATGATGTGCGTAGCATCTTTGAAAATCTTAGGAAGAAGAAACAGAGGTTGATTTGATTTTCTCATGATCTGAGAAGTTGCCGTTCAGCTTTGGGCTGTGGTGCCTCCCCTTAGGGATATGTGCAATTTCCACTTGAACATGTAGTAATTGTGTGTCTACCTTGCAATGTTACACGAATTTTAAACTTTTAATCAGTTGTATGATATGAATCATTGTATGTTAGTATGTTAGTTAACCCTATTCTGTTTTCTGTGATTTATAAATTCAGCAAGTTCACTTTTTTAATTGGTTGATTGCTGAGTATTGTTTCTGTGATTTCTCTTCACATTCCATTGAGCTTATTTTATGACTGATTCAAGCTTTTACTTCTTTCAAAACAACATATAGAGAAATCTAGATCAGAACTTGGCCAGTGAATATCTAATTAGTTATTGATATTGACTTTTAAATGCATTGATAATTTTCTGACAATTTTTGGTTTGTTTTGGACTTTTCTTGAGATGTTAGGACCAGTGTTGTAAAAAACGGTGTTACCGGCCGATTAAACGGCCGTTTAATCGGAAACGTTGGCCAAACCGTTATGAATATGTTTAACAGATGTCTGTTAGCGGATACAAACGATTAATCGGTCGTTTTTTTCTGATTAATCAGCCGTTTTATTGTTTAATCGTCCGTTTATTCCTATTTTTTTCGTTTATTCCAGTTAATATTTATTTTTTATATTGTTTTTTTTTATGATAGTGTGTGTTAATAAGATTTATAAATCATGTATTGTAGTTTTATTTGTGTTTGAATATATATCTAATATTTTATATATATATAGTTTTTCTTACTTATTTTGAAATTGATTAATTCTTCTATTATTTATATACCATATATTTTTTTTACTTATTGATGTAATTTTTTTCAATTAGTACGACATTTTTATTTATGAAATTAAGTTAGTACCATAAATTAAATTTAGTGATTTTATGTTATAATATTTCCTTTCTTTCAAATAATATGTTATTAATATTTGAAAAAAAAATTATTTTTCATTAAATAAATGTGTTACTTACACATGCAAAATGCTTATGTGTTAAGAAGAAATAAGCGTAATGTCATGTTATAATAATAAAACTAATTTAAATTAAGTTTATTTGATAAGTTTAATGAGTTAACAAATTACGATATATATACATAAATTTAATAAAAATGTTAAATTGTCCGCATAATTCCGATTAATCGGCCGCATACCGATTAATCGCTTGGCGGCACCCCGTCCGTCCGACGACCGCACCGTTATTTACACACTGGTTAGGACTGATACTAGCTTCTTTGCGCCATTTTTATCTTTCTTTTTTTCTTTCTTTCTCATTGCTATTGTGATTACAACTTGACAGCTAAAATTTATTCCAATAGATTACAAAGGTATGAAATAGAATACAAGATAGACCCACTTCAGATTTTAATCAATTTTCTCAGTTTTAATGTACCTTTCTCAATTGCTTTGTATTTGCCATCTTTGTGTTAATTTTTGTTAGGGAGTGTAAAATTCAACAGATAAAACAAAGATTATTGATTTTGTTCACACCTTACAATTTGTTGCTTTGTCACGAGTTCCTTTCAAACTTTTGTGAGATCATGAGAACTATATTTGGACTAGTTTAACTATCCCAAGTCCTGACGCAATTATGCTCTTAATTACGCATTTATTGTGTACGGAATTTGGTGTGGATGTGGGAACTTTATGTGCTTATTTCAATTATTAACAATAAATAATATGCAAGTCTCGTTATATACTTCTAAGTATTCAATAATATATTCTAAGTTATGAAGGTGAAATCTCATCGAAGCACCATATTTTGGTTAATATGAATTTAACCCATTTAAAAAATTCGACCCTGACTTTAAATGATGAATTCATCCTACTTTTATTTTAATGTTTTGATGTGTTTTGCTCAGTGTAGTAATATTTAGTCTATTCGGCTGAATATTCGGTTGAATATTCCTATTCAGTTGCAATCTGAATAGAAAATCTATATTCAGTCCAAATATGCAGTTAGAGTATATTAACAGTGATAAAAATATCGATTCAGTGGTTTATACCACATATTACCGGTTTAGAGTATTTTAACAGTGATATAAATACCGGTTTAGAGTATATTAACAGTGGTATATACCACATATTACCGTATACTTATTTATACATATATGAATTCTCATTTAAAATCTGCATATATGGCTGCATACTAAAACCAAATATTAAAACACTGGTTTTGATTTTGATGTACTAATTTTATTTATTCCCCGTTTCACAGTTATAGTTAAATGTTTAATTTTGTACCTTTTGCATGATTACTTTATTTCCTTTAAATAGACAGGAATTTTGTATGGATAGAATGGTGATTTAACATAGCACCACAGTTTAGGTGAGATGTTCAACTTTGTATATTTCTGTCACGGCCACAATAGTGTATGTAATACAACAAACAAAATTAATGTCCTTTTTGCTTCAATGATTTGTTATATTTTGTCTCAAGTTAAAGAGACTCCTCAGAACCAGCCATATTTACTTTGATTTTCTCTCTAACATTGTACATAAATCATTGGATGTTAAATATAAGTATATATGACTTGTGGTTGCAAAACTATTCAAAATTTGTGATTAAAAATGAGCAAGAGGACGGTATCATATTAATTTTATTTATTATAAATTTATTATTATTTTGTTCTATTATAAATCAGTCAGCAATGAACAATATTATGATATGTTTGGTTGGAGTGAGAATAGACTATTTTTCAAACAAGACTATTCATAATAACTTGTTCTATAGGGTATGTTTAGGTGGGTTGAGAATATGCTATTCTTGGGGTTTGGCTATTTGGAATAGCCTATTTAGTGTATTGTTAGATTAGAATAGTTAGAATAGGAAATTTAAATTTTTTGTCTTATTAGAATAGACTATTCCTAAAAGTTTTGAGATTTGACTTTTCTAATAAGACAAATAATAACTATTCTTGATTTGGCTATTCTAATTATTCTTAATTTGCAACCAAACATACCTGCTAGAATAGGAAATCCAAATCTTTTGTCATAGTCTTTTCTTACAAAAATGTTGAATTTGACTATTGTAATAAGATAAATGGCAAAAGAGTTATTCTAGCTATTTTTGTTTTGCAACAAAAAACATATCTATCTAAAATAGCTATTACAGCTATTTTTTTTGTGCTACATATCTATCTAGAATAGCTAGAATAGCTATTGTAGATAGATATGTAGCAAAAAAAAAAAAAGTCTAATTCAATGCTTTAGAAAATTAAAAATGAGCATATTTTAGCAAGATAAATTACTAAATAAGTGACTGATATCCTCCGTATTCCCAACTGTTAACCTCATTTCATTAATTGCTAGAGTTATTATGGTGCTTCTATCCATTTAATTTCTCTCCTTGTAATTTTGTACCACTTGGTGCACATTTGTGCCTCACAATTGTGAAATAATTTCAACTATGATGTCGCTCTGGTTTAGAGTGGATCAGGTCAAAATTGAACTTCCTGAATTTATGTGACTTAATTTTATGATCAGATTTTTTTTTAAAGAAAATGAAGATTTAATTATCTAAATTTTAATATTTATAAATGACTCTTTATTCAGATTTTGAGTTTGTAACCTTCTACACAGAGAATATTACATTTTGTAAGTATTAAATAACTGGTTTCTTGACTACAATTTATTGTAAAAAAAATAAAGAAATAGATTTTTATATACTTTAATTCATAGTTTAATCTTGATCGGATTGATACGATGGAGAAAATAAATTGTTTTCTAAATATCTAAAACAACTCTCAATTTATTGAAGAAATTGCATACAACTCACTCTCCTGTGATTCGTTAAAATTTTATGAAAGACGAATAATATTAATTCCTGCAAAAGTTAAAATTTTGAATAGATAGAAGGTAGTATAATTGTATAAATGTATAATTCAACCCAACCTGCACAGACTGGCGGATCCAATTGACAAAGCTTTCGTCGGATCCGGGTTAAATAAAATACCACAACGACACAATATTAATAGGGCTGTAAATGAGCTGGCTCGGGCCGAGCTGGGTCTTAGCTCAGCTCATTAATTCTGGACTGAGTTGTTAGCGAGTCAGCATGTTAACAGCTCGCGAGCTAAAATATCAGCTCAAACTCGTGACGAGCTAGCTCACGAGCTACGAGATGGCTCACGGGGTTTGGTTGAACCTTGTTTTAAGAAGAAAATAAATTTTACAAACTTTTTTGGATCGAGCTGGACCGAGCTGGACCGAGCTTGACAGTATAAAATACACACAAATACACCCAAATTCATACAAATTCACAAATTGATGCCTAGCCGAGCTGGCGAGCGAGCTAGGCCCCAGCTCAAACTCGTTAATTTTGACCCGAGCTATTAGCGAGCCAGCTCATTAACAGCTCGGCCCACTATCGAACGAGCTGTTACCGATCGAGCCAGATGTGAGTCACGAGCGAGCCATGAGCTACGAGCTTTTTTGACGGCCCTTATTAATGCCCGTAATCAAAGATCCAACAACACAACCATTAAATGCTCCTAATACTGTCGCTGGGCCCCCAACGGAGACTTTGTGTACCTAATTGGTGGCTTCAAATCGGAGCTCTCTTGTTGCCTGGCCTTATTAAGCAGACTGACTGGGGCCACACACACGGTCCAATTAGGAGCTCTAATTATGATATGGATCTCCTTTTATACACCCATAAATTGCATCTCACTGGTTTCACAATCACTTAAGAAAGAGAGATGTATTCTATATTAGTTTTTTTTTCTCCCTTTTCCCACAATGCTTCTCAAATTGTCACTCTTTTGAGATACTGTGCTCATTTTCATGTGCTCTTGAAAATGTATATGTTGTTGATAATTAATTCATCTAATGTATATAATAAGCAGTGTTGTCAATAACGATATGCGGTCGTCGGACGGACAGGGTATCGTCAAGTGATTAATTGAGAATACTCATCTGATTAATTAGGAAAATTTATAATGGTTTGATCACCGCTTATAACTAATAGGCTGATTAATCAACTTATATGGACGTTTTTTACAACACTGATAATAAGTAATCTCTCTGAAAAATTCTTACTTGTGAACTAAATTATTTTTTATGGTTATCAAGAATGTAAATTTATGACGATTTATTAAAGTATATTTTTTATGAACTACCCCATTTTTACCATTGAAAAATTTTCATTTCAAAATGACATTTTATATCTAATTGTTGTTAAGATTGTCAAATTAATTTGTTGTATATCCAAATATTTTTATACTAGTAAAAAAGAGCCTCTTAACTCACTTTTCTAAGTTTGTTAATATCTTTTATTAGAAGAAAAAAAATGTAGCCTTCATTATTTTGACATTTAATTTATCATCTTTCTCCAACAAAAAAAACAACATATATAAAAAAGCAAGTATTGAGTTTAAATTTTAATTTGGGTAACTATCTGGGGATGCATATCAAAAGCATCTGTCTGTAATAGATAAGCTGGCGGCCTGGCGATGCCTTTTAAATTGCCAAAAAAATTCTTCAACATTTATTAACCGCCACTGCTGAACAGCCTTAAATTAAATACATATATAGGAACTCAACCAAGCATTAGAGTGTGTGCTTGTGAGTGCATGTGTGTGAGAGAAAGAGAAATTAATGGGAAATTGTATGGAGGTTGCACCAAATAAAGAAGAAAAACAAGGAAATGATCAAGTGCATATGAATCAAGAGGAGAGAGAGAGAGGTATAAGAGTAAAAATGCTTGTTACAAAAAAAGAACTAGAAGTTCTTGTAATGGAGCTAAAGAAAGGGGAGAAGGGAATAGAGGATATATTAGTGGAGATGGGGGAAGAGAGAGATAAGAGAGAGAAGAAGAAGGCTAAGCTTCAAATTGGATGGAAACCCAAATTGGAAAACATAGAAGAAAACAATGAGGTCATTCAATTTTGAAACTAATTATTAATTTATTGTTTCATATATAGTATTTTAGATTGTGATGAAATTTTTGTTTGCTTCTACATATATAATTATATATCATGAATCATGATTCTTCTTTCTTTTTTGGTTTAATATATCTTGTTTTCATTTAGGCGTGCTTTAAATTTTATGTACTCTGTTTTGTATTATAGATTGTACATTATTTGTTTGTATATTTGAACTGTTTTATTGGATAAAACACTGTAGGTCATCACTTTTATAATATTTTAGCTTATTCATACTGTACTTCTTTTTTATTTTTCTTAAGTTCTATTTTTCTTTAAAGCCCAAATTATTGGTTGCCATTTCACTTGGACACGTTAAAAAGAGAACGGGTTTCGATGAACATCGAATCAAATTCGGTGTGATGTCCAGTCTAAACTGTCCAATCCGTGGTGAGATATGCACACATGATTTAGATTCACAAGGTGATTTAAATTTATGCAGATTTAAAATTGTGTGCACAAATTTCAATACAAATTGAAAGGATATTATCTAACAATGAACTGAATTTGATTCGATGTCCATCAGACTCCCTCATTCCGAAAAAATTACATTGCTGATTGCTACCGGTAGCAATTTCGACCCCACTCTCCCGCGGATGACCATGGCTTCACATTATTGACAACGAACTTCGAATAAAATTTTCTCCGGAGAAAAAATATTGTAAAAATAATTTGGAAATAATTTCGATCTAATTTACGGATTGCCATGTGAAGAATGGGTTTGAAATGATTTTATGATTATGTTTATATACTTGTTCTGTTGCTATTTCATAATCCTTATTATATATGGAGCCAAAAATAAATTTCCATGTGTTATCACGGTTTTAATTTTTGTAAGTTCAAGATCCGTGATTAATTACAATGGGAAACATTGCTGTTTTTAGAAGAGATTATAATTGGGGGAGGGGGGATTCAAATCCACCTAAACTAACTCAAATTTTAAGATTAGATCAGGACCGTTAGATTTGTTTTGACATGAATATTGAAGAGATTATAATTGGGGGAGGGGGGAGGGGGGATTCAAATCCACCTAAACTAACTCAAATTTTAAGATTAGATCAGGACTGTTAGATTTGTTTTGACATGAATATTAAAGAGGTTATATGCATTCTAGTTTAAACCGTATTAGTCTGAATTTTGACAGGATGATTCTAATCTAAGCTCAAAATTTGAGTTCCTTCAGAGGATTCAGACTCGAGGGGGTGCCATACATGATTCATATCACCCTGAGGTAACATAAATTTTGAGTTTTGGTCCAGACCATCCGATCTATATTGGCACAAATATTAAAGGGATCTTGTGCATTCCACTTCAAATTAGATAAGTTTTGATTTTGATCGAACAATTTGAATCTAAATTCAAATATTATGTTACCTCAGAAGATGCGGCCTCGTATCTACACCGGCTGAGGGCGATAGAGGGGAAGGGGGCTTAAGGGTGCATTAACGGGAATGTGCGTTGATAATTCTGGACCGTCCGATTAAGATACACACTAATATTAAAGAGTCCCGTGCGTTATAGGCGTGAGCCGAATTAGATTCGATTCTGATCAGACGATCGAGATGCATTAAACTCAAAAGATGATTTGCTCTTTCAAGTTAATGCAGAAGATGCGGACTTGGCCTAAGCCCCTATAAATTGATTTTTTGTTTTGTAAATATTTTAAAATGTATAATTTCTACAAGAATAATACTATTAAATTACCTTTTAAAAAAATTACATAATATTTATTCAACCAATACCTCCATTTTAATTTTCTAACTCCGTTTCTGAATTTATATATGGGATTTTTGTAAGATAATGTGTAAAAAATGATGTTTTTAGGAGTAAAAGCAGGTTATGCGATTCAATAAAAAAAAATTGATAATTGATATACATGTGTTCTCCTTTAATATATGTACGAATCAGTTTCAATTTTTGTACACACAAATCTTAAAACGAATCAAACTATTTTGAAACACATCAAAATCAAAAGCAAGTCCGATGCCCGTCGAACCTACTTCGCTCTCAAAATATATGATTTAATGTAAGAAATAGGTATTCAAAACTAGGGCTGTCCAAAAAGCTCGTAGCTCGTGACTCGCTCGCGACTCACATCTGGCTCGATCGGTAACAGCTCGTTCGATAGGGAATCGAGCTGTTAACAAGCTGGCTCGCTAACAGCTCGGGCCAAAATTAACGAGCTGAACTTTTGCCCAGCTTGGCTCACCAGCTCGCGAGCTAGCTCGGCTAGGCATCAATTTGTGAATTTGTATGAATTTGTGTGTATTTTATACTGTCAAACTCAATCCAGCTCGGTTCAGCTCGATCCAGCTCGGTCCAAAAATGCTTGTAAAATTTATTTTCTTCTTAAAACAAGGTCCAACTAAACCCAGCGAGCCAGCTCATGAGCTGGCTCGTCACGAGTTTGAGCTGAGATTTTAGCTCGCGAGCTGTTAACGAACTGACTCGTTAATAGCTCGGTCCAGAATTAACGAGCTGAGCTTTTTCGGCTCGAGCCAGCTCATTTACAGCCCTATTCAAAACAAAACAAAAAATAAATGTAAGAAACAGTAGAAAGTTTTGGGCTATTTAATAGGCCATTTTAGTACTTAGGCAGGGCCCGATTTCAACTAAACGAAAAATACGCGTGCGCTTTAGCTCATTTTAAAGATATCAAAGTGGGACCCCACTTTCTGACAACCTAACCGCAAACCGACATTTGCAACGAAATGTAACCACTTTGGAAAGAAAAGAAAGGAAAAAGGAAAAGTAAATTAAAAGATGGTCCCTCTTAGAACAAAGAACTCCCTTTTTTCTAAAACAAATTAAAGTGAAATCTGAACTACTTAATTTTAATTGGACGGTTTACAAAAATTATGACGTATTTATATCAATGTGGATTCCATTTGAAGTATTGAGCTCTATTCGAGCCATATTTAACATTCACCACCCTTAAATTATTTTTTCTCATCAGCATTTCTCGCTAATTGGAGAATTGGACCGTGAATATTTTCCTGGCTATTATTTATATATAGAGAGGTTGGCTAATATCAAATCAATTGTTTCTGAGATCCTATACAACTAAGTTAGTTTTCAATTTTTAAAGTCCAAAAGGTCGATCCAAATCAATAGATGTGATATCTATATTAAAATGTACTTGGAGACCAAATTTTACATTTTTTTTTGGAATTTTTTTTACTATTTATTAGATCACTTTGAAAATTGATGATCCAATGGTGGCTTAACCAAACAGTAAAACCAGAAACCACTGTAGAATCAGCAATTTTCAAAGTGACTTAATAGATAGTAAAAAAATTTTAAAAATGTAAAACAAATATATTTGTTTGGCTACATCTAGAAGGAATTTTTTTATCCGTAGAAATTATTAAAATCAAACATACGAAAATAGAAAGAGTGCTTTGTTTTCAACAAATATAGAAAGATCTGGTTTATCGAGTCCGATCCAAATTGGATCGGACTCAATGATTCAGATCCATGTTTTTTATTTCTCTTTTTTAGTTTGGATCCAGACCGTCCGATTAGAGAATAATCAAGCTCTGGTCCACAGATGATACTGAAAAAGCATAATATTTGGATCTGGATCATTTAGTCAGATCCATATAGTTTAGATCGGACTCAATGAGTCAAATTTTTCTATATTTGTTGGAAACGAGACACTCCTTTTATTTCTATATGTCTGAATTTAATAATATATATGGATAAAAAATTGACTCACAATTCAACGAAAACACAAATCATCACTCACAAAATATATATATATATATATATATATATATATATATATATATATATATATATATATATATTCTTTTGTGCTTTCATAGTCCAATGATTATTATTTCTTTTGCTGGATACAGAAAGTTTAGACACCTTTTATCAGAGGGCGGAATCAGAAAACTAATATGGAGGGACCAAAATAAACTATCGTAGTCGAGGTTTATTTTATACGATGAGTTGAAAAATATTATTCCTCGTAAAAATTACAATATATGGAGGATAAAATTGTTAAACTTTATTTATGAGGGTTCATTTCTGAATCCGTGATTTCAAATTAATCTTGTCAATGCATATTTTTTTTTATTTATTTTGCTAACACGTATATGCTATTGTGAACAGATCTAATTATAATAATGACTTCAATACCGTTTACTCGCAAAGTGTAATTAAATCTGATTAACAAAAACAAACCAAAACAATGAAAACATGCACAGAAAATTATTAACGCACGAAAGAATAAAATACCATCATTAAAAAAAACATGACTTGATGACTGATGACTACCATTCAACGTCAGTTTGTTAATTCCTCCATATGGAAACCTTTCGTTTAAAATTTTTTTTATTTTTAGAAATATTTAAAATATTTTGTCAGGAAGAGAAAGATGAAATTTTTTGGATGCACTAGAAGGAACTGAATTATTTAAACATTTTCTTAAATTAAGCAAATTTGGTTTCCTACACTTTTTATACATATCTCTATACTTTTTATACATATCTCTACAGATGGACCCACATGGTTCCAAGAGAGGCAGCTGCTTCCAGGGGTGTTCAAACAATTCAGTTTATTTGGTTTTAAACTGAATTGGAAAATTTTGGTTTAAATAGTTCGGTTTTTCGGTTTCAATGGTTCGGTTCGGTTGATTTTATTAAATAGTTCGGTTTAAATGATTCAGTTCGGTTTTGAATTTTCAAAACCGAATAAACTGAACCGACCGATGTTATTAATAGTTTGAGATTTCGTGTATTATTTTGGTTTATTTTTTGTTTTGAATCTACGTGTTTTGATTTTTTTTAGATTGAATTCCTCTATTTGGTTCAACCGAACAAACCATTTATTAATAGTTTGAGATCATTTATTTTAAACTATTTATTTTCGGTTCAACCAAACTATTTATTTATTCCTCTATTCGGTTCAACTGAACAAACCGAAGTTTAAATCGGTTTAATCGGTTCGGTTTTAATTCGGTTTGCTATTTTAGTTCGGTCGGTTCGGTTGGATTTTCAAAAACCGAAAAAAAAGTTTGGTTTGTTATTTTAGTTCGGTTTGGACCGAACCGACCAGTTGAACACCCCTCGCTGCTCCTCTTCTCCTGGATTTTGAATTTTAGTGAAGATCTATTAGTTTCGATCAATTTTGTCTCACCTGAAATTTTTTTTGCTCCCCTTTAGATGTTTAATTTATAATTCGAATACCCAATTGTTAATGAATTTAAACCCGATTCGATATTTTTTGCCCCTTCCTCCCCAACGAAAATCTTGAATCCGCTCTTGCATATCTCAATCTTTACCTACAGAAAATATCTAATTTGCATACAAACTCTAAAGAACCAAATAATTGTTCCGAATGATCCGGTACTTTCTAATTCTCTACAAAATATTTAATATATTTCTAAAAATAAAAATATGTTCGTTTAGTACCACAAGATTTTTTATTATTTTTATTTTCTAAGGAAATGCCACAAGAGTAGCTAGGAGATTCCCTTCTCCTAACACACTTGTCTGGTTCGTCTGAAAACAACAAACCCACATGGCCTCCTGTCTTTTCCTTTCATAAACTAAGTCATAATCTTATAACTATATATATCTTTATAATTATTGGCATGTAGTTAGTAGGAACTTTCCATCATCTTTTTCTTTTTCTCCTTTTATGATTGTACTGTTTAGTGTTAAACTAATAGATCATAATAAAAAAATAAAAAAAAGTTGTGTATAGATCTTGGATGGAAAACATGAGCGTCCATTCATAAGTTTGTCCATTGATTGTTCATCTATTGACATCTCCAATTGTTTGATAGCTCGTTAAATATTAATAATAATTAGATAAATGATATGCAAGATTGATTGATTGTTGAATAGAGTAAATTCTAGTTTAATTTTATAACTATTAATTTGTTAATATCATTGAAATTTGATTGCCACAAATATGCCAAGTAGCTGAGCTCAAGATTGCATAATAGCAAGGTTTTAAATAGCGATTATCGCATCATCACTGAAAGGCTAAATAAAAAGCTATTGTGAATAGCGTATCTATAACGAAAGCTACCTTACATAGTATTTTTTGTTTAAAAATTATGTTTTATATTTCTACTAATTACCAATATTATCTAAAGTCTCATATAGTGATAAGTAATGCAAAATTGATTAAGGAATTAGAATATTCATATTGAACCAATACAAAGTCCAAATTGGTATTCAAATATTCCTAATAATATCATAAACTATCTATCTTTTTCCATTCAAAATAAGTTATGCATCATGATATAAACTATATATATTTTTCTATTAAAAAAACTAAGCATCATAGCATAAACTATTTATCTTTTTCTATTTAAAATAAAAAAACAATTCAAACCTTGAAAAAAGTTGATCCTCAACAAAAAGAAATTAGTTTGGACCTTTAAATAAAAGCCTATGTAGCAAATATCAGACCGCTATTACCGCTATAACGGTTGTAGCTGAAATAGCACATTTTTATCTCATACCTTAGCATTTAAGGTCCGAAAATGCTATAGCGCCGCTATGGCGTGCTATTTAGAACACTGCCTAGAAGTAATGATGATCAAGTATGTGATGTTCGTACAACACATCACTTAATTTTGCAGTAACAATTTATTTTGTAAATTTAAACGTTGTATAATTAATTATTGAGAAATATATTAATATATCTAATATTTAACTGTTAAAATTAAAAAATTAAAATGTTTAGAGATATAGATGGACTCATTTTGGATCGTATATATATCACGGACTTGAAATTAAAGTTCAAACAATTCCAGAAAAGTAGAAATTTTATTTAAAAGTAAATAAAGCCCAATAATAATGTATCATGTACGGCTGATTAATTAAGAAGACGCTATTATACTGTATATATAAAATATAGAAGGTGTAATTAATGCTCTTTGCACACATTGCACTAATACCAAGATTAATATATCTTCATTCCAAATCCCAACACTTGGCATGCATTAAGAAGACAAAACAAACAACAACTTCTCTCTAAAAAAAAAAAAAAAAAAGAAAAAAAGGTTCTGATCTAATTAAGGAGCTAGAAGACCTAAAACATTCTCCTATTCAACCAATAATGGAAGGGGCAGCATGCATCTATGTGCTTCTCTCCTCTCATCCCATTAATTAACTTCTACTAATTAACCTAAAGTTTGCTATCTTGACACACCTCATGCATGTGATATGATATCTCAAGGTAACTATATATTTCATGCACATGTTATACTAATTCTTCGGGTATGCTTTCAAGTTCCGGTCGCCAGGCGATATTTCTCGAACCGAATGATTTTTCATGTACATCCATTTTCTTGATCTCACTCATGATCTGGCCTATAGTTTTGTCTCCTTTAACCGACATCGATCGCAACTGTGCCGCTTCTTTCTTTGTTAGTAGCACCTTTACTCTAATAACTCTTTTCTCTTCATGACTAACCTTTGTTTCTTCATTCTCCATTAGAGCCTTCAAACTATCTCCATTGTTTGATGTGTCAATTGTAGTAGTACTGTCAGAGCTGTTATTTTTCCTCTTGAATTTGTATAACCGGCTTAGAGCTACTGTGTAGCACTGGAGCTTTTGTTTTGTAAGGCATGAAGGTGTTGGTACAGTACTGGTACAGTGAGCTAAGCTTGGTAGAAAGTTTCCCATGGAGAGAGAGAGCAAGAGATGAGAAATGGTATAAAGGAAGAGAGATATCTAGCTAGGCTTTATATATATAATCCAAGCGGAGGTTAAAGTTAAGGAAACTAATCAAGATTAGTGGGATTAGGTTTGCACTGCCCAATACACTGTACGTACGTAGAAATTAAATAAGTGATAAGCACTAATTAATTAAATTAAGGAGTAAGATAAGAAAAGGGTAGCACATCTGCACATGCACATGGGGAAGGGTCAAAGTTCAAAGGCATGAGTTTGACAGTTTATCATAAATCTCCAGGAATTGCGTAATAAAGGAAATTTCGCGTGAAAAGAAAGTTTGTATGGACATGTAGCCTGTAGGCTGTTGCGTAGGTCAAACAGTGACTTGAAGGTCCAACAATGATGTAGACTTGATCCAGTTAAAATGGGCCGTATGATCTGATTCGGATCCGACTAGTATAACACAAGGAATCAGATTTGGTCCATATGGCTTTGGACCGGACGCCGTCCAAAGCCTCTAAAAATCGTACGATTAAAGTTCAAACAGTCGATTCGAACCGTTCAAGATGATTTCATATTAAAATGTGCTCAGAAACTAAATTTTATATTTTTTGGAAACTTTTTATTTTTTTAGATACGTACAAAATCACTATTTTTGAACCGTTCAGAAACAGTGGTATTATATGTATCTAAGAAAATAGTAAATAATTTCCAAAAAAATATAAAATTTGGTCTCTGAGCACATTTTAATATAAAAATCATGTTAAGCAGTTCGGATCGACTGTTCAGACTTTAATCGTATGATTTTGAGAGGTTTTGGACGATGTCCGGTCCAAAACCATTTGGACCAAATCTCATCCCATAACACCAATTCCAAATTCCAAATTCAAATTCCCAATTCTAAATTCCAAATTCCAAATTCCAAATTCAAATTCCAAATTCCAAATTCCAAATTCAAATTCCCAATTCTAAATTCTAAATCCAACTAGTATGACACAACATCTCAATCCTCTCAGCATAGTCAATTTTATCAGGATAATCAAAACTTGAAATAATCTAAATTAAAAAACCTTAACCAAATTTGACCGATTATATCTTCTAGATAGACTGGATCTCTTGTCATTCAAACAAAACGAGTTTTGAGTTCTTTTTTTCGTTTTTTTAAAATAAAATAAAAAATCAAGTACAGTACAATAGAAATTTGTAAATTAAGAAAGAAAGATAATCTTTCTCAGGATCCAAATCTGCTCCGATTCTTTATCTATGAACAATACTCTAAAATCTCTATTTTTTTTTAAATTCAGCTATTGAATTGTTTTAAAATTCGTGTACAGAAAAAATTAAACAGCTGAATTTGAAAAGACAGAGATTTTAGAATTACTATTCCTGGATTGCAGCAGATTTATTTCCTCTTTCTCATTATGGGTTTATTTGAGCATTTAGATAAACACAAAAAAAAGTTAGATATGGTTTTGTTTGAGACCAAACTCAGTTTTCCTGTGTCGCTTGTCGGAATGTAGCAGTTGATATGCATCCACAATCAGTACTTTACAATAAAATTATGCATTTCTTTTTTAAGTTATGTCGCGAAAAGAGAAAACGATCTGAATGAAACGACAAAATATTGGGCCTCAATGTTTTGTTATTAGAATATTAGGCTCACTTGACTTAATTTTGTAAGCCCATCTTTAGACCCAGTTGACTTATTAAAATGATTTCTGCTTTTAGGTGAGCTTCTCTCTGCACTTAGGGGTGCAAACGGGTTGGATATTATCAAACCGTATGCGAATCTGTAACTGATAATTAGATACGAATATCTGATATTTGAATATCTGTACAGATATAGTTTTAAATTTTAATTATTCATATTTGAATAGTAAACATATATGATATAGTTTAATATATATTATGAAAAAATTTATGTTATTCACTCTTGTTCACTATTATAAAACAAAAAATGGATATCCTTATCCGTATCCGTTTAATATCCGATATGCATCTATATATGTCTAATATCTAATTCGTATCCGTATCCAAAAAAATAAAAACAGATACGGATATAATTTTACCACTATCTGATCCGTTTGCACTTCTAGAGAATTCTTCAAATTTGCAAGTGTCTAATATACAGTTCAATAATCATTGAACGCGTATTAAAATAAGAAAATATCTCTTTGTAAAATAAACTGAATTTTTAGAGAAACAAACTAAATTGTTATTAATTTCAACGCTGATCTGGCTAAGAGGGCTACACAGGCGGCCACCAAACGATAGGGCACGTGGAACATAATTTGGGTGGCAGGAGCTTGAACCCTATGACGGGAGCTGAACAGGAGGGTTTTTTTTCTGACAAATATAAAGTGGTGCATCACTTAATCAACTTGATATATGTCAATAGGATGAACCCCTTTTGAGGCAACTGAGTTTATGTTATGAGCTTGTGAGTAGTTATCAAATTAGGATCTTGTATAAATAAAAATTTTTATCAATATATTTGTTGGCGTTTCACCAACCATACCTGAATTGCCATAATTAGTGAGCATGCTTCGCACCACCCTTTTCTGACTCATCAAATGAACCATCAGTCCAACATTGGTGATTCTCATGTTCTGCTAAACATGCCACCAGGTTGCTGGTAATCGGTACCGCTTGTGGTAGCTGTACGAGATCGAAGTTCAGTTGTTTCAAGGTGTTTTCAGTTAGGTTGTCTAGTATTTTAACTCGGACTTTCTAAAGTAAGGGGTGTGGTTTATGCTGGCACAATAGAAAATATTAACTCAGTGTATATATACTACGTGCAATTCAGGATTCTATCTGATTATATGGGTTTATTTGAGCATCTAGAGAAGCACAAAAAAGTTAGATATGGTTGATAATATTGTTCTCGACCTAACTCAGGTTGAGTTAGGTCTCCAGTGTCGCTTGTTGTAATGTAGCAGTTGATGTGTAATAAGTTGATTGAAGTAGTTATTTATTTTATTGAATAATTATCATAATTTACAAGCTACAATTGAGTTCTATTTATACAAAGGAAGAGGCTTCGTAGCCGTTAAAGAAATGACCAAAAATATACACAGCAGTAAATACTACTTTAATTTCCTATTTCTGGTGAGTGTCGAAATTGAAGAAAAAATAATAAAGGAATGTTCTGGGTTGAATATGAAAACTTCTCCTTGGGTTATACTACATGTACCCAAAGTATGCATCTCTGATGATATATACATATTATGTATTTTTAACAATATGCATCCACAATCAATACTTTATAATGAAAATTATTCATTTATATGAATGAAACGACAAAATATTGGGCCTCAATGTTCTCTTATTAGAATATTAAGCTCACTTGATTAGGTGAGCTTCTCTCTGCAATTGAATATTCTTCAAATTTGCAAGTGTCTAATATGCAGTTCAATAATATATTGGCTTATGTGAGTATCACCTAAAGTCCTAAACATTTCTTTGTAGAACAAACTGAAATTTTGGAGACAAACAAACACATATTGTTATTAATTTCAAATTTTCAATGTTGAGCCTTAATAAGGTGTAATCTATTGATAATGATCCAAGATACAAGAGGGGAAAAATTACTAAAAAGAAGTGAAAACATTACAAGAAGAGCCTCAGATATATGCTGTTGGTATGCTATATGGGTCAGTATATTTCACAGTATCACCTAAACTTCAACTAAACTATATTAATAAGGAAATTAACAACCTAAATCAATTGCTGAGAGATCCTGATTGAGACCACTTTATCTCTGTTGTCTTTCATCACCTGGTACTTCACAACAATGCCTGAAAATGAAAGCAAATAGGAACTTAAAGCATATTTACATATGTGCCCTCGTAATTATCGAACTTGCATTTCATTTGAAAGTACTGAATTACTTCGAGTTGGACGTATTATACAATATTTTTATGATGCTTTCAAAAGGAGGTATAAACATAGTAATTGGCTAGAAATTTTGCTCAAAAATTGCATGCACTGTCAAACCGAAACCAAGCTTGTAAATATACTTCTTTAATGAAATATTAGTAGGTATTCGCCTACTACTTCAAAAAAAGAAAAACATAGTAATTGCCTAATCGGCCTTCATAAACCAGAGTAAATAAACATTTAAACAAATTTAGACTATAATTAAATAACTTTAATTACCATCATTTGGTTGGAGATTGGTGTTAACAGCCACACCATGGAAACTTATCTTTGCTTTGGGCTGCCAGTCAGTAGGTGACCCCACCCAGGACTTTGCATTCAAAATTTCTGTTAGCATTTAAACAATGAAACACACATCAGAATCAGCCAAAATTTAACACTACATATATAGATCGCAAAAATGTTTAATTCATTTAAAATAGGTGAGTTCATGTTAAGTAATCATACTGGCAGTTCTAGGGGAGGATAGGTGTGATATGTCAAAGATCCCACCAACAGCTGCTTCAGAAGGGGTAGGGATACGGTTGCTGCCTATATCTTCGTATTGCCAGGTTTCTGTCAGGTAGCCTTCCTCCAGGAACAGCTCCATGTGCCTTGCATCCAGTACTTGCATTGTCCCTACAATTTAGGAGAGTTAGAACTTGCATAAGAAAATTCTATCTGTTTCTGTTTAATATTATTATTTTTTAAATAAAAATTGAAAATTTCCTGTGTGAAGATAGGAGAGTGTTGTCACATTATCTTACCTTCACATGTGTTGAGGTTGCACACAGGGCAGCGTACCAATTGGAGATCTGCATATGAATAGAAATGAAATTTAGAGATATTGTGTGCTAATAGCAAGGTTTGTAATTAAATAATGTACCAAAGGAAAATTTTTTTTTTTTTTTCATTTAATTTTAATGTTGGATTGTACCGGCTATCCAGATGCCGGTCTTGGCATTGGTCACGGAGCACATGCCAGTGAGCTCAATTGAACGTTTTGCATCAGTGCCAGGCCTGGGAAGCCTACTGGGGAGAGATAGTGTCTCCGTCAGAAGAACAAAAGGAGAGTCCAGGTAGAAACAACCGATCCGCATCCAATCTATATACCGAAATTATAAACAAGTTGGTTTTAAGAATTGTTAGAGAAATGATGGTTTTCATTGTGTGAAATGTAAATTGTTCTTTAAAGGAGATACAGACTAACCAATGTGCTTATCGTGTTGGCGAAAGCAGTAGGCGTGAGTACCATCTGGTCAAAGAGAGCATCTGTTAGTCTCAAGTAACAGTAAAAAAGCAGTTAGTTATCTTTAAATGCTTTATGATAATTCGTGTTAATGAAGAATTTAACCGCACAATCGTTTGTAATCTGGCATATCATCTCAAGGAAGTAAATTTTTTTATCTGTCTCCAAGTAAATATCTTCTGAGTGTTTACACTTATGTCTTACCTTTGATCTAGTCGGATTAAATAAGGCGAACTAAAAGTTCTACTAATAAAAAATCAAATCAATACCGAAAGAAGAGGCATAGATCTCCTTCCAGGGAAAGGACGCATGGCAAGGAGCCGGGACACCCATGTCACGAAGGCAAGCAAACTTCCATATATAATCTTGAGAAATTAGACGGTTAAACCACCGGTTAGTGAAGCTCAACATTAGCAGTTCTCTTCCATCCAAGTGTTTTGCCACCTCTGTCCACAGATCCATGTCATAGCTGCCATTATTATAGTAAACAAGAAATTATAGTAAGAGAATTTTAATTGACTTATTAAAATGGAAGTGATCTGATATGTACATTTATGATAATATATAACTAGATCTAAAATTGGAAACATGAGATGGCGATAGTTACTATAACAGAGAGAGGTTTACTAATTAAATTAAGCACTGTTTAACAGTATCTTAAGGTCAGATCTTAACAGAGAGAGGTTTACTAATTATTTTTTTTCCTGAATGGAGAAATAGCATCCAAGGAATGAATAAAATCAAGTTCATGCAACTATGACACCTGCTAAGTATGATTTCTCAAGGACGTAAGCATAGTGCAAATGGAAACGTAAATTCAAGTAAAATTCAACTGAAACTCAAAGAAGCAAATTGATCCTGTCATGCTCACAAAAGGTCTATATGCATAGATCGAGCTTCTAAAAGGAGATCACAGCAAAATTCGAGCAAAAACTAGTAACAAACTACAATTCATTGAGAAGAATTCAATTCAGAAAGAGATCCTCATAAAGCTTTATTTATTAATCTCAAATATCACCTCACGTCCAATCTGGCTTAATCTAATCCAATCAATCACGAAATTTAGCTATGCAGAGAGAAATTCAAAGAAGAACAACGAGCAATAAGCTAACCATGTTAAACAGAAAATTCGAGCTCAATTAGATAATAACAGTAACTAATTGTTCTAAACAAGGTGCATAATATATCTCAGATCCAATCTTAGCTCTATCTGAATCAAATCAATGACAAATTCAAGCTTAAACAAAGATTTAGAAAAAGCAAACCTGTTAAAGGTTGACTGAGTGATAAACGAGGCTTGAGGTGAACTGCAAGGAGCGATTGTTCTTTCCTTCTTCACATGTCTCTCTTCCTGCACAGAGAGACCACTTCCTTGTCTCCCCCTTTTGTTACTGCTTTGATGAACGATCTCCTTCTCCTTCTCTCCTTCACAGCCTCCTTCTCTGTTGCTCATTCTCTTTCTCCTTCTGTAGTATGTCAATATCTCTCCTATTTTGCTCGTTCTCTTTCTCCTCCTATATGTCAACATCGCTCCTCTCCCTCCGTTTTCTTCTTCTTCCCTCTCCCTCTTTCTACTCAGATTTGAATTGAATGGATTGAGCCACTGATAGTAGCTAGACAGTGTCAGTCCCATAGAGAGGTTAGAGAGACGATTAATAAACGCGGGGTGGCAGGAAGGATTTCAAAATTTTAAAGAGAGATCGGGAGGCGAGGAGAATTCTTTATCTAGACCTGCCATATGAAGACCAAATTGGTGGGTCCCAATTTCAGTGACTATTCACCGATTGATAGAATGGACCCCATTTTGTATTTGATTTCCCGAACGCGAGCCCTCGTAACCGAAAAGCTACTGGACAATCTCGGGTTGTTCAGGGATAGTTTCGGTATTTACAAATTATTTGGTCCTGTGTTTGACTTTGATTAAACTTTGACCAGTCCTGTTTCATAGTTTGAAGGACATAATGACTCTTAAATGTGGGTCATGAACAGACGATCGTATCTACTGGCGTTTTATGTGCCTAATGCACCAAGAGCAACTTATTATACCACAGGGATCTAGCTCCTGGCTGGGGCATCAGATCACCATAGTTAACAGTATGTATTAGACTAAAAAATGGGACCCATTTGTCATCCTCAGGAAGCAATTAAACCTCACATCGTTAAAATAACACTTTCTAATTATATATATAAAAAAAACAATTCTTTCAATCCCATTTGCTTTACTGTGATTGACAACAGTTCTGACAACAAGAACCTTGAATTCGAGGTACTTTTAAATTTAATAAGAATTTAGTAGAACAGAAGAATTCGAGGTACTTTTAAATTTAATAAGAATTTAGTAGAACAGAAAGTTAAAACAGAATTTAATAAGAATTACAAGTTGTAGTGTTCATGTGGAAATAAACAGACAATTAAAAAAGTTAAAACAAGATACCACATCATACAGCTATACTTTTCATCAAGAAAAACAGAATTTAATTATAGATAAAAGAAAACGCACAAAAAAGGGTTTCACATGGCATTTTCAATCAACTTGCAACTGGGTTTCTCAAATCTCAACCAATGCTTCGTTTACAAAATCTTACAAAATCTATTTCACAAATCGTGCAAGGAAAAAAAAAAAAAAGTAAAAACCATAATCACACAAAAATGAATTGATAACAAAAGAATTACAATTAATGGTGAAGAAAACTAGAACCATCCAAACAGTGGCAGGGTGAATGCAGTGCTGTGCTACAATTCAGCATGGGAATTTTTTTTTTACAAAGGGAATTCAAATTGAACCATTGGCTGCATCTGTTGTGTGATTCCAGCTCCACCACCGCTTTATAATGAACATAAATGAATTACTGATTAACCACCAAAATATCTCTCGGTACACTCATATCTCAGTGTCAAAAACCCTTATAATCAAATCTCAGTGTCAAAAACCCTTATAAACATATCTGAGGCGAACTTTCTGGCAAAAGGGATATAACTCAGGCCATACCTACAAAACCAGCATTGAAGTTGTTAATAACCAAAAACCAGTCTAAACATACTTTGGGAAAGTGCTGTAAAGTATATAACCAAAGTTATGAACTGCAAGCTTACCAAGCTAGAGCACATATCTCAATTATAATTGCTATCAGTGTCAATAACTTGTTATGAATCTAAGAAGAACAAAGACAATGTTTGACAAGTTAGTAAGTTTCTTTTATCAGATAAACTCACAAAAATCTCAAAAAAAATAGATACAACTAGTTGTGGAATATTTTCTCACCAAAAGGGCACAAATAAGAGCAAGGAGAACACATCCACCATAAATTGCAGTTGCAAGGACCCGAACTCGATCAAACATCATCTTAAGCTGCTGTGCAGGTCCGATTATAAAGGTTGTGCTGCCACGTCATTTAAAATTTAAAAATATGGCTTCATAATTAACATTCTTTAAATTGACAATCAATTTCTCAAGAAGTACACTTACATATTATGATGGGTTTTCAGGTTTAGGGCTTAGAGCTTAGTGTTTTGTAACTATAAGATTCTCGGTAATTGTATTGTTTTCCTAAATTTTAAAAGTACCATTCCATTCTGTCTAAATTGAACATTATGTTGGACAGATAAATAGATTCGAATAAAACAAAATACGATTGCTCTTGTTAACAAATATCTTATAATTCTTAACAAACCTTCCAACAGCCGCTACATTTCCAAAGGTGAACAACAATGCAAATTTGATTGGCCGAACGAATGCTATCAGTGACTACAAAAGGAAATAAATAATAGTTTAAACCCAGAATGTGCAAGCAACTGAACAACAAAGAACTGATCACTGCTACAATATTATCAGTTCAATACCACCAGGTACATACTGGATACAGTACCAATACCAACCAAACATGCTGGCATTCAGCATGGCAGTTGTACAAGTAGCAAAATTTCAGTTCATGCTGGCATTCATGCTACAATAATATCTAATTTCATATACTCACAAGCCTCAATTTGTAAGAATTCAAAACTAACAGAAACAAATAGATCGAATTATCTGGCCTGTTACTGACAGTACAACATAGATAAATCCTACAATGAGTTCTGCAGTTAGAATTAGCAATGACACATTAAAATCATTTATCTGAAGCACACAAAAAAAGGAAGGAAGGAATTACAGTACCAAGAGCATGAAGACCAATCCAGCAGCAAGGCATGCACCAAATCCATAGATCCTCTACAAAATAAGAAAATGAAAAATCGAAGAGGCGTCAATCCACTGGATCACAACATAAGAATTCAGGAAACGGTTCGTAATTCTTTGATTTTGAGGGTTTGACCTGAATTGGAGAAAGATTAAAGAGGCCTTGGTATTCTCCCAGTAAATCATCCTCCTGTTGCTGTTCTTCTTCGTCGCCAGAGAAGAGATTTTGTTGCAATCTTCTAAATGCATCCATTTTTGTAAGATAGTGAGATTGAAAGTTTGAAACGACCTCGATTCGAATCCGATGACATCGTTTGGGGATTTTGTGACTGGAGTGTGAAAAGCAGGAGGAAGACCTCTTTTACAAAATGGGGCTCGAGAAATATTAGGAATTGTGAAACAGACCTTTTGTATTCTCCTTTTAATTACAACAAGGGCAATGGAATGAGCTTCGCTGGATTAAAATCTGACGGTTCACATCGCACTTGTTCATCTTGATTTAATCTAAACAATTCAACTTCGTATTTGAATCCGGACCAATCCGGACCGAGGTGAATCCGGGCCAATTCAGCCCGAAGTGGAGGGAACGAGACCATTTTATTCTGTCGGTCCGATTCGAATCTAACGGTATGGATCTAAACTAAAAAATTGAGTTACTTTAAGAGATTCGAACTCAGCTGATTCGCCGGTTCGGTCAAAGGTAATTACAAACTTATACAAAGGCACCTTTATATTTAAGGACATCGGCTAATGGTAAAACTATATCCGGATCTGTTTTTATTTTTTGAATATGGATATAAATCATATATTTGACGGATACGTACAGATGCGGATCGAATATCGAATATCCGTAAATATATACATATATTTTTTCAAAATATATATTAAATTATATGGTATATATCTATTATTCGGATATGGATAATTAAAATTTAAAACCATATCAAATATTCGAATATTAAATATCCATATCTAATTTTCGGGTATAGATCCGGATGTATTCGGGTTGGATATTATCCGATCCGTTTGCAACTTTATGGGACCTACTCCATTCTCTTTGAATTGTAAGAGGTCAATATAAAAGAGAGATCATAGTAGGAATGTTGTTTAATCTACTGTTCCAACATAATTAACTAATGCAACTCTTAAGTACTTAATTAAGACCCAGTGAAATTTATACTTCCAATATTCAAGCAGTTCAAAATATCATGTCACACATGACCCTTATCGTTTATGTAAGTAAAAATGTGCTTAAGACAAACAAATTATGTAAGGCTTTCCAATATGTCCACAGTTGCATCATTTTATTATGAGGAGAAATTCACTTATATTTTTTTTTATAACACCAAATTACATCTAATATTTTTAAAATTTTCAAAATTTAAATAGTCAATTCAAACTGTTCAACATAATAGATCAAATTTTATATTTTTTAAAATTATTTTATAAAATTGTTGTTTTTAAACTATTGAATTTCTGTATCCATATTAATAAATAGTAACAAAAAAAAAAAAAAAAAATTGTATGTTCTTTAATTCTTTTACATGATTACAAAACAAACAAACACGTGTACACATTTGGCGGAGATTCTATGGGACCCAAGTATTTAATGCACATATAAGATATAATAGGCCCAATGGGCCCCACATTCATAGAGACATTTGGAGATTCTTCGGACCTTTTTCTTTTTTATCGAAAAAAGGAATCGTCGGTCGAACCTGGTTTCTTCTTTGAGCTATTAATAAATATCTCGAAGATTTCTTCTTTAATCCTGAACTTTGAAGAAACCAAAGAATCGTTTCCACACACACTGCTGTTATGGAGCGACATAGATGTTCATTTGAATTGGATGAAGAGAGAGCAACGAAAAGGACTAGGGCTTCTGGCAAGGATCGGGTTGGCTCAGCGAGACATTGTCGGGTGGTTGATTTGAAAGAGATAACTAATTCGAGGCATGGAATTTCTGGTGGCGAGTGGTATAAGGAAGGAAAAGAGAGGGTCAGCAAACGGTACAACGAAGAGGGAACACAAAATTCTAGAGATAAAGAAAACAAGAAGCCTAGAGATACTTCGGGTAAGATGCTCAAGGGTAATTGTAACTAGAGATACTTGTTTGGTAAACAAGTGTTCTGAAAATGAGTTATTAGCATGGAGCAAAAATTTGTCATCAAGATTTTCAATTTTGTCGCTTTAGGATTTTGATTAGATTTTGGTTTCATTTATTTCCATTTTATTATAATAAGTGTTATACTTGTGATCTATTTATAAATATTACTTGTGTATTATTCATGCCTCATGGAATATACAAGATGGGACAAATCTTTTAGTTTTCTTGATTTCAGGATTTCATTTGGATTTGATGTTAGGTAGTTATAATCTTATAATAGTCTTCTTATTCTATGTGAGCATCAAATTGAATAGTAAAATAAAAGATATTACTTTGTGTTATCGTATCCATGTGAATCTGATTTGTGAAACAAACAACTGAAATTGAATTTTTAAATTGAAGTTTGGTACAGATTGAAATTGAAGTTGGTTGCTGTACCTACAAATCTTAAAATAAAATTACAGGAAATAGGACATAACCTTTTGTCTTTTATCTTATAATTTGCAGTTAGAGAGCCAGTCGGTAAAAGCAGAGAACACTCAAGTTACAAGGAAAGCAGTGAGACGGACAGGTACAGGTGTGAGAAGGAGAACAGTGCGACGGACAGGTACAGATATGGGAAATACCAAGATCAAAGGCCTAAAAGGAAACACCAAGACAGCTTATCAAACGAGCATGAGAGGTACACCCATAAGCACTGGTACAACGACGAGAAACGCTGTGACAAGTACCGGGATGGAGTTGAGAGAGAGAAACATGATAACAGAGAAGATCATAAATATGTTGACGAGAGAAGAAGTGCCAAGTGCGGAGGTGAAGATTGTAGAGGAGAGAAAAGGCTTTATGCTGACAATGGGAATTCAGGTGATTTGAAGGGAACAAATTTAAAGGTGATGTGCGGGGAGTTGGATAAGCATGTGCCAAGACATGGTTATAGAAAAGACGAGTACCTGTCAAGTGATAACTTCCAGAAAAGGGTGTCAAATTCTGGGGCTAAGCTAATCAAGGGGCAAAGCAGGTATCCAAATTTGATCTTTTCTTTTTTATTGCTTGGCACTGTTGGCAGTAATATTTTTGTGCTCCTTTGAATGAATACTTGTTAACAGGTATAGGTTACTTTGAATTTCTCGTAAATATTAAATCTCATGTTCTCTGCCTAAAGGCAGCTATTTTCACCAGGGACCCGATGCCCATGATTTTAGTGCCATATATCGTGATTCATGACCATTTTTTTTCATTAATAATTCAAAATTTTCAAAATTCAAATGGTATTTGTGAACCATTGATATGTCCTATCTTGAGAGAAAGCATTTATGAAAACAGAGAAAAATTACGTAACCTATTTAATTTTGATGTCCTTTCTTGACATGAATTAAACTCACAAGATAGAACAATATAAGTGGTTCACATTTTTTATGTTTAAAATTTTAATTTTGAATTATTCTCCCTTAGTTGGTTGAGTAAGAGCTCGTGGTCAATTTGATCAAAGCACTTTACCACATCCACATATCTTTCAAAGAATGACCGAACCACTCTTATATAAATCTTTACCTACGGCTACTTATTTATTTACGGGGCGTCCTTCCTGTGTTGTATGGTATCCTTGAGAGCAACTAATCCTAAGTTGGGGAGGTTGCATTTTTGCTGCTGTTTCAATTTGGCTATGTTTCTTAATTGCATCATTCAGTGACCCTGGAATGCATGATATTTTAAAGTTTTGCACTTTAGTTTATGATATAAGAAACTTGGCATGCCTTTCAAAAGGTGCATTCTTGACATTGTTTGATATTTTCCTTTTGATAGGAACAACAATCCAAGAGAACAAAAAAAAGAAGAAGAAGACACTCTCAAGGTACTATCTCCTATTCCTGAAAGATCCAACTCTCCTTTCTGTTCACAAAATGACAGAACAAATACTGACCCTTCCAAGACTCTGAGATATTCCCAGCCATGGTTCCCCGAAACCATGGATAATATGATGAAAAACCTGACTTGTTCCAGCCAACCTGCTGTGCCGCATACTCTCTCAAAAAATAACAGCTGGAATGAAAATGAGGAGGTTCCTTTTCATTACTGGCACTCTCAGTGGCAGGGATATCAAGCTGGGAATAGTACATTCTTCAATTATGGAGGCTGGGAAGAGCAGAGCTACATCAATAATAACTACAATTTCAACCCTAATTTAACTAGAAATATCAATAATGAGAATGATTTGTGGAGTAAGACGAGTAACATCCCGTTTTGGCCTCCAGTACCCAATACCAGCATATACTGGCCTCATCAGGTCCCCCGACCAGCTGGATTTCATTCAACATTTCAACAATGGCCTTGTGACGTGAGATCAGAAATCCCTGAATGGAATCCCTCTCAGGTTACTTATAACTCTAATGGAGAAATTAACTCACTTCGATCTAAACAGAACCTGTTATGTTGGCAAAAGAACTCTGTTGCCACCATACAACAAATGGGTCCATCTGAAGCAAAGTCAGCGGATGAACTTAAACCTAACACAGCAGCATTTTCCATATGGGAAAATGCTGAACCCAAGAAGCCTGACAATGTGGGCCTGTCTGTCACTGCTTCTGACAGGCTGCCTGATCTTAATACTCACAATTCTGTGATAAATGATGGAAGTTTGATCACTAAGTCTGTCGAGAGAACTCCATTTCATCACGACTATTATCTCTCTAAAATCGGAGTTTCATCTGACCTTGTGCCCCCTGATCTGTATGAAAAGTGCATGTCAATTCTTCAAAAGAGTGGTGCAGAGAAAGCTTCTGGTCTTTCGTGCAGTGAAAACTTACGGGTATGTGGGTACATTAAAAAATACTTTTTTATTTATAATCTTTTGTATGTGGCCATTTATGATGCATTTTGTCCAAGGATACTGAACTGATAATAATACAGGTTGGGTACTATTTTTGTGATTTTGGGTGGGTCTTTGTGGAACTTATACCTATTACCTAAACATGGTTGGTATGGCGCTCTTATAATCAGCTCAGTGATGTACCTATAAATACCTGGTGGTTTGGAAGTGTATGTTGATATTTGACATTGTCCTGAACTTTTGATATTGTTTGTATTTTTCAAGTAGCAAGTGTTAATGTAAATTGAATGCAAACAAATTTGCAGGATAACAAGCGGGTGACTAAGAAGGGTTCAAATGGCATTTTGAAACACATTTTCCCCATCAACAGAAATGATGTTTTTCAGGTCATTTACCATCTTATTTTTCATTTTATTTAGTCAAGTTTCAAGTTGCTAATGACATAGGCAGTCTAAAAGTGTAAAATTTGTTTTTTCCTGAATGGCAGAAACAAATTTATTCAACCTATTATGGTTGAATATTTTCTAATTGAGTCCTATTGATTGCAGAAATCCTTGTCTCTTTATGCTGCAACAACTGGTAAATCTTTCATCCTGAACCAACCTGTGACATCAGTAAGTTTAATTGAAGGCCAAACAGTAACAGATACCTGTGCCAACACTGACAAGATGGAAGTTGAAGGGAACAATGAAGAGAAGCCGAGCCGAGCTTTGAAGCCTGTCTGGAGAAATCTGCAAACTCTGACAAGAAACAGTATGGAGCAATAGTACCGAGTGATGATTCTAAACGGAACTCACTCTCATTGAAGCAGAGATTGCAAACTACCTTAGCAAATTTTGTTGTGGTGTCCAGTAAAAATGTTGTTTTGGCATCAGCCAGCGGATACCTTGTTAAATTATATCTTCTGATGTTTATCTTATATAATGCGTAGATACATTAATTAGGTTTTGACGCATGCTTTTATTGTCCTTGCCTTATCTTTTTCTTTATTTATTTTGTTCATAGCTATTCAATTTATTTTTTCACCTAGTGCTGCTCTGTTGTTGTACATTCTTTCAAGCAAACGATAATTGGCTATTTATCTCTTCCTCATAGAATTCAGAGTAGGTACGATGCCTATCGGACCTACTTTGGTTCGATTGGTGTAATGACCATTAGATCTATATTAAGATCTGTGCGAATTACATTAAAATCCGTGCATGTTTGTTTCAATTTTTGTGCGCACAGATTTTAATGATAATGATAATTGTATGATCTCAATTTTTGTGCGCACAGATTTTAAATATTATGATCACCCGTATCTGTTGTAATTCATTGGTACAAGTTCTCATTTATTAGAAAAAAAAAAGTCTATCCTAAGACTATGTTGTTGTAATTTATAAGATAGATTGTTCTGAAAGTATCTTCTAGTTAACAACTCGTGTTGTTTAAATAGTATATTTATCTGTGCAATTTGAGGAAAAATAAGTTATTATTGAAAATATTTGCGTTTAAATTTCTTACAATCCCGCTTTAAATATCTAATTTTATGATTTATTTATAGACAAAATACCCCCACCACCTGGTATTCATATCATATAAATTTTAATGATTTTATGATTTATCTATAGGGGTCAAGCGTGAATGGGGTCAATTATATAAATTTTAATGCTGATTGAGAACTCTAAATTATATAGAAAGTCATATATAAATACAATTTTTTGTTTTCAAAAATGAAGGTTAATTGACGTCCATTCATTATGCACAGGCCCGCCCCTGTATATGAATGTCAAACCATTAAGGAATAGAGATAACAAATATGTATAGGACAGGTATGAGGCAGAAACTGTACAACAGAAGCATATACAATACCTTTATGCTTTCAGTTTGCTTTAAATACAAACCATGCAGGGATTGATTGGTTGGTCCTTTTTTTGAAAAAAAGAGGAAAAGAATGAAAGAAGTAAGAGAAAGAAACTTCACCTGCTTTGTGAACAGTTGTTTTAAATTATTCTTAGAACTGAAATTGAAGCTTAAGAAACTTTGGAGAGGGATGATGCTCAGTCGCTCTGTCCAGCGATGTAGTAAATTGCATAAGACCTCCAATAGTTGCATCTTCTTTGACATTTTATCTTTAGTAAGCTACTGCAAAGAAAGGTAACTTTGATAAAAGTTTATCTATTATATGAAGCTATATATATATGTGCTGTGTTATATATGGACAATTCTTAGCAAACTTTCTTCTTGTTCGTAGCAAACATGAAAAGCAGTAGTCATGAATATGTACTGCTTTCTATGTAGTGTTTCAAAGAATGTCTACTGAAAAAAAATAGAATGCATGACCTTTCCATCCGACCGGACTTAAGTAACTGTTCTGTACCAGCTAATCCGAACCGCAGAATACCTGGACCTGATGAAGTTCCAAATTAAATCCGAACAAAAGGATCACTGCAGGTTCATATATTAACTGATCTGATCTCTTTTATCACACCAACTTAAGAGGTCTTCATCTACATCTCAACTTAGTTGTATTTAGTTGCAAATAGTGAAATATGTAGGGTTGCTTTTGTAAAATGGTAAAAATACTGTGGATAATTTGCACAAAAGAGAATTAAGTGATTTTTTTTTCATAATTTAATAGCTCCAAGATTTTAGCGACTTATGGATGCTGAGATATGGCACACATGATGTCCTTAAAATGGAAAAGAGGATTTTGAATAGACTTGAGTGGTGTCTCAGTTTGCCTACCCCTTATATGTTTCTAGTTAGATATATAAACATCGAAAAGGTCGACAAAGAGGTATATATTTTCTCTCTTTTGTTTTAGTTCTATGTTTATTGAATGATTTCAGTTGTAACTCTAAAAACTTCAAATCACATATTTACACCTTACAAAAAGGACACAGGAACCTTTTCCCTAGCCTCCTCTCTTGCTCATTTTTATCAGTAATTTTTTTTTTTTTAAGGTTAGTTGCTGTTCTCTTATAGCACCTGTAATTTTTATCAGTATTAATAAGTGTGTGTTTTTCGAAGAACTTGCGAGGGGATGGGAGATTAATCTTTCTGTGGTATTCTTTCATTAAGAGTTTATTAAATTTTTCCTTTTCTGTCTTTGTAATTTCGTAGATGGAATGCATGATATTCTTCTTTTCTGAGCTAGCATTAACACAACACTTGCTAATTGAGATGCGCCCTTCGTTGCTTGCTGCCTCCTGTGTGTACGCAGCAAGGTGTACCCTTAAGAAAAATCCCCTCTGGACTAAGACATTCCAGCGCTGTACCAGATACTCTGAGCCACAATTGATGTATGTCTCTACTCCTTTCCATGATTTAGTTTAATTCTATTCTTTTATCAAAGCATAATTCTAATTAATTACCAGTGTAATTTTATATTTTCTGTCTCCTTTTGTTGAACCCAAAAGAGGCAGGTTTGGACTGGCAAAAATAATTGTCCGAATTTAATTTTACTATATCAAATCAAAGAACTTTGTTTTATTCTAACAGTTATTTTTTAGAGTGAGTTGGTAATTGCCATCTCACAATTTTTATTGATTAAGAAAGTTATTTACAAACAGCCCAACAATATTTACATAGTAAAAATAAAGCAGAACTAATCTACCGACCTAACCAACTAGCCTATCTCACTTAGTATGTACATTCCAGTTTCATACCAGTACTCATCTATCTATTTTCACCACTGCTGTATCTTAGCCTGAGTCTCTGACATCATTATTTTCACCATTTTAGAGGAGTCCGAAATATTCTCTGATTACATTCCCACCACAGTGTCCTTTATTTTATTCTAACAGTTGTTTTTATCAAGTCTTTAGTTGGCTAAAAGTGATTTAAAGGATATTATCATTTCATCCATACAAAAAATCATAAAACAATTCTGTCTTCAGAACAATCAAAATAATTTATTAGGTTTTTGAAAAAACAAATTATGTCGAACCAACATAAATTTTGTTCCAAAAATTTAATTGTCTTTAAGAACTGACTCATGCATACCAAAGCAAACCTACTTGTACAATATTAACCCATAAATTAGGTACAAGTTTCCAACTGCTTGGACCTGAAATCTTCTAATACTATTTGGTACTGGTACTGTAACAGAGAACGCGCACAGATCTTGAGGTATGCACATTTGCAGGCTCCGAAGAGCATAATGAATGCCGTGTACAACAAGTACGCACACGAAAGGTTTCAAAAGGTGGCATTGTATGCTCCAGCAGAGGTGGAAGCTTGGAACAATTGATATTACTAGTTGATCACTTCTTGTTCTATTTTTCTTAATTACACTGCAAACTCAAAATGTGATAAAGAAGTCAGTGTGGTAGAGCAGTTGTGTCACACCCCGAGACAACCCGCCACGTATTTATACGTAAGGCATGTGCATATCACATACATTATCAATAATAAATACTCATGTAACATATTAAAATTAAACAAAGGCTTCTAACATCACAAATGGTTCAAATACATAACACACATTTAACATGAGATCAAAACAAACATGACAAACAAACAGATAATTGCCATGTTAGTCAATGTATCCACTTCTAAAGAGAGAATTTAAGTTTAACTAACGAAATTAGAAATTAAAAAGATACTTGAGTTGTCTGCTCGTTGACACCCTCATATGCATCCCTCCTATTAGTGCTCCTCGTCGGCTTCATCATTTCCTGGAACCCACATAAAAGTGGAACGGGTGAAAGATCTAACATTCTCTCAATACGGGATTTAGTTTCAGTCCCGGAGTTTGTCAAATTCACTTATATATACAAACAGGATATTAAAATTTTATCCTCACATGCTATGAAATATTTAAAACACACACACACACACTTCCTTAATTATCTTTTAACTTTTCCGTTTAACCATTTATTTGTCAATCCAGTGGGAAATCCATCCAACACCGGAAGAATGCCAACCCGCTGGAAAATCCATCCAACAACGAGAGGCTTTCTCACTAGACGGAGAATCCACCCTACGCTAGATATTGGCTGTCGCACTAGACGGGGAATCCACTCTACGCTAGATTTTGACCCGTGACGGGAAATCCAACCAACGCCACGTTAACGAGGGGTCAAGTCGAACCTCGACCCAATGTATACATTCCAACATGCGTTCAACGCACGTTGGCTCCTTTCCTTTAATTCATCCATTACATTCCACGTTCATTTCGTTTAGCACTATACAACGCTATGCTTAATACATCCTACTTACAAGTCTCATGATTGATATGAAAGATCCTATTGAATTCCTAAACAAGCCAAAGGGATTGTTCGATTCAACATGCACAATTCCATAAACAATTAAATAAATAAAATACACACAAAATGGTAAGTACAATTTGACAATGTCCAGGAAACCCGTACCTGAATCCGTGGGGTAGTTCACTCTTGCCTCTACGTTGCTTCTTATTTCAGAATTCGTACCTAGACCATGTTACACGGTTTCTAAATTAATATTTATACATGTTCCTATTTATTTGTTACTTAAACTAATCAAACTAGAATATAATATAATTTATCATACGATCAGACATATAATAGAAATTTGATTTTTACGGAATATATTTCCTAAGATTTAAACATAATATATCCAGATATCAACCTAAGATATTGTTTTAAAATATAATTATATCTATTATAGAGTAATTGAAACTATGCAATTAAATCCACCGGTTATCAAGGAATTTTATCAAATAATTAATTTTAGAAATTATATAACTCTTAGAATATTTTTATTGAGTAACTAAATGTGATAATAAAAATTATATCAGAAGACAAGATAGAAAATTAACTCTTCACTTTCAAATTTAATAAGAATATATATATATATATATATATATATATATTTTAGATACCATCATGTACGGAATAGATCAAAATGATTTATTTATATCATTCAAAGGAATAATTCAACAAAAATTATACATCATATTCTAAAAGAAATTATATGACAATTTGTATTATCGCAATAAAATCAAGATAATAGTTTTGGAATTTTATAACTAAAGGAATTATTATAAACTACAAAAGTTCCGGATTGTAATATGAGATAGATTTTCAGTTTATAATTTAAATAAATACAATCATAAACCCCTAAGTTATTATAATTTATTCTAATTGATATATCTACTTATTATATTACAATCTATGAAATTTTGCAAAAATAAAATATTATAGTTTTTAGAGTACCTTATAGCTCGTAGTTTTTCCAGAGGAGATTCAATCCAATTTTTGAGAGGTTAAATATCAAAATAAAATAATAGAGGGCAATATTTATAAAGGAAGGATTTAAACATAGTGGTTTCGTGGTATTAAAGTTTATTTAATAAAATAACCTTCAAGATTAATTGAGATTGAGACATTTCAAATTCCTTAGCTTTTAAGTTTCTGAACGTTTAATTTACCTGGCTAAAAGTAAAACTACTGAACTAAATGTGCAAAACTGATTGGCAGCTGGTGCGTTTCATAATACAAAAATTATTACAATTATATTTGTTTACTTAAATATCCATTTGATTAAATGCTAAGAAAAACAAAATTGCAGTTCACAGCATTCGAGAAGTCTATATCAATATCATTATGTATTTTATTAATTAGAAAATATTAATTCATACCTTAATTTATTATCTTAATTTACGTGACGTTACATCCTCCCCCTCTAAGAATCATGTTCAGTCCCCTGAACAGAATTGTCGTTTGACACCTCAAATAAATCCGGATATTTTGTGTGTATAGTGTCCTCTAGCTCCCACGTTGCTTCCCTGGTTGAGTGGCGTCCCCATTGAATTAACACTTGTCTAACAGTTTTATTCCGTAGTCGGAGCTCTTTCGTGTCTAGGATTTTCATGGGTAGTTCTTCGTACACCAATGTCTCATCTAGGCCGAGATTGGAGTGGTCGATAATATGGGATGGATCTCGAATGTATCGTTGAAGTTGTGAGACATGAAACACAAGATGTACCTTATCCAGGTTAGGGGGCAGTGCTAGCTCCTAGGCAAGTGGTCCTATACGCCTTAGGATTTCAAAAGGTCCCACGTATCTCGGACTCAGTTTTTCCACAACTCCAAAACGTCATACTCCTCTTCGTGGAGATACCTTTAACCACACGTGATCTCCTGCCTCAAATTCAAGAGGTCGCAGAGAGTTGAATGAGCGATAAAGCTCAAAGAAAGGGTCTACTTCGCGAGGCCTTCTCTGTTCCGCCTCCATTGCTACTCGAGCTACCCTCTCGAGACCTTGTAAGAGGGTCTGTAATTGGTTGGTCACCGGTGGATTGGTTTCTTCATTGTTACGGGCATTCGATCTTCCTCAGGGACATCCTCTCACCATTTCTAAGGATTGATAAGGTAGATTACTCATTATTATATGAACATATTCTAATATTCAAAATTATTTGAGAATATGTTTATACTTTTATAGAAAATCACATAAGGAAATAAATGACGTCACTATATACAATTACAAGTAAACATTCCTAATCAAATCAGAGACCCATCGTATATATAATATAACCAAAACGAACTATGCCATGACTTATTAATCAATCCAATATTTGAGAGGTTAAATATCAAAATAAAATAATAGAGGACAATATTTATAAAGGAAGGATTTAAACATAGTGGTTTCGTGGTATTAAAGTTTATTTAATAAAATAACCTTCAAGATTAATTGAGATTGAGAGATTTCAAATTTCTTAGCTTTTAAGTTTCTGAACGTTTAATTTACCTGGCTAAAAGTAAAACTACTGAACTAAATGTGCAAAACTGATTGGCAGCTGGTGCGTTTCATATAACAAAATGGGTTTTATGGCTGGTATTTGTAAAATGAATTTGTTTCCATATTAATTGATTTACATTTTTAATTTTATATTTATTAAGATGGGTAAAAAATATCAATTTAGCATTGTTTTTACCCATCTTAATAAATAGTAAAAGAATTCAGAAAAATATAAAATTTGGTCTCCAAGCACATATTAATATGGAGAACAAGTGAACAGTTTCCATATAATTTTTGTCAACAAAAATTATTACAATTATATTTGTTTACTTAAATATCCATTTGATTAAATGCTAAGAAAAACAAAATTGCAGTTGAGAAGTCTATATCAATATCATTATGTATTCTATTAATTGGAAAAGATTAATTCATACCTTAATTTATTGTCTTAATTTACGTGACGTTACAAGTTGATTGCTATATTGTTTATTGATTAGTTTGTGCTTGTTTCTTGAAGAGATGTATTATATTTGTGTCTTAGTTTATTTTTTTTGTTTGATATTAAAAATCCCAGACTATAAGCAAACAATACAAAAAATATAGATAACACTAAATGGTAAATTGCACGGTAAAGTTCTTTCTATTCATCAATATCGAACATGCAGTAATCTTTTTTTTTTAATTCTTTTGAACCCTCCATTTAAGATAAAAATAATAAGGAAAGTAAGGAATTCCCAATGATATATCATAATGTGAGCAATATATATTATTATATTGAAAATGTGCAGCTACCGTACTTTGTAAAGCACATATATGTCCGTTGCAATGAATTGATATCTCTGTTTTTTTTTAAAAAAAGCCTAAAATTGTCAATCTAAACCACTCAACAACTCAATCTAAACCACTCAACAACTCAACATGATGAAAGTAGGAGGTTATGACACTCATCAATCCTTATTGTTATATGATGATAAAATTCTATGGAAACAAAGCAACAAGTATGACGTCTTTATCTAGAAATTGTGAAATAGCAGTATTATCTGTGTTATTTCCATCTCCAGTACATAAGAAGAGAAATAACATAGCAATCCAGTTGAAGAAATGAAAGAAAGGTTTCATTATATTAGTTTCCAGACAAAGTGCTTACAAATTAGGATTAAACCTTAACACGAAGAACCTATGAAATATACACTTTAAGCCATCTATACGATTGATTATTCAATTAAAATTCACATGAATGGATTGAATGCTTAAGAGATGAATGCAGAAATGAAATCACAATAGCCATTTGAAACAACTAGAGGAAAAAAAAATTAGGGTATAATAGAGTTCTTTGCATCTCCATCCTTAGTTCTGACAGCTTGGCCCCACATTATTTCTCTGGGATCTCACGTTAGAGAAAACTATTTCTTTTGTGCGCAATTAATCAATAATTGAACAATATTATATAGAATGTAGCACAAAATCATCTACCCGGGAGTACAACATTATTTTAAAATAGAGTAAAGCTAGTGTATGTTATATGCTTACTAAGATAATTTTGGTGAGCACAACTTCAAAATTCTATCGGATTGTCTTCAAATAACAAATTTAAACCATTGAAACTTGTATATGTATACTTCACGAGTGATGCATGTACATGCAAAATTTTGAAATTTTCGAATTCATTTAATACAAAATCAAACGGTCAAAAAATGATGAAAAATGAATGCATTAGAATAACTTATAAAACTTTATTTTTATTTTTTTACTGGTTAACTTTGTACAAAATGAATTTCAATTTTTTAAAAATTTGCATGTACATGAATCACTCGTAAAATAGATTGGATTCAACAGTTTGGATTCGTCGTTTGAAGTCAATCCGATATATTTTTGGAGTTGTACTTCCCAAATCCTCTTGGTGAACACATCACACGCTAGCTTTGCTCTTTAAAACATATATATACTTTAAAAATCACTATTAAAATTTATGTTCTGTGATTAGCCTAGGGTAAAACTGACAAAATAAAATTGCTAAGCAGCACTGTTGGAAGCTAACAAATACAAACTATATTAAGCCCTTGCCTTGAACTTGTTGTACCGTTATTTTCTTTATTTCAAAAAAGAAAAAAAAAACAAAGAGGACAAAGAAAATGAAGCTTATTATTAACAATAAGAAAACCTTCATAACCTATGTACGACCTCATGGCTTATTCAGGCCTGAAAATTGCAACACAAAGCAAACAATTAAACTAAAGCAGCTTAAACTGTGTACAAGAAGGCAACAATAGTTTTAAGGGACCCTTGTACCTGATTTTAGTGAATAAAGCAGGCCCATTATGGTACAAAAAAGGTTTACAACTTGGATCTCTTGAGGAGTCTCAGTTTTAACTCCTCTGCAACAGCATCAATAAACTCTGTGGTGTTTAGGTACTCTTTCTGATTAACCCTGCAAATCATACGAGAGAGGATATTCATAATGTACTAAATGGAAAACCAGTTGTTAAAGATGCTAAAATAATGAATGGCATCATATATATATTTATCATTTTTTTTTTTTGCTTAAACAGTCGTTTTGAGCACCCCTCCCAGAGATGCTTAGAGAATGTACCTAATTAGTTATTAGAGTATGTACCAAGCCACTGTAATAACAAAACAACTATTTCTTTTCTTTCCTTTATGAGTGAAAAGTTGATGACACTTGCTGCAATACCCTTGAAATTTAAAAAATAATAATAATTATGTAACAGAAAATTTGTCCAATGCTTCAGTTTTTACGTGCACTGAACTGCACCTGTGCCCAAAAAACAATAAAAAAAGGAAGGATTCAAGGTATCAATATGAACAGTCCATTTTCTTTTCTGACTGGGCTATCTGTAACCAAAAAAGTTAAGTGTCATGGAAAAAAAAATATATATATAGATATATATAGATATGGCATTACTTTGATCCATGGATGAGAATAGCAAGATCCTTGGTCATTTTTCCTGATTCGACCACTCCAACACAGGCACTCTCAAGAGCTTCAGTGAAACCAAACAATCTCATGTTGTTATCTAGCTTTGCCCTGCATTTAAAAATTATTTTAACTCCAACCAACTTTGCATTAAGAGTTTTACTCCCAGATCTTTCAGTCTACTTTGATATTAAATATGCACAAAGAATACCTATGTGAGAGCCCTCTGGTCCATGCAAAAATAGAAGCAATGCTGTTTGTGCTGGTTTGGCCACCTTTTTGATGTACCCGAAAGTGGCGCGTGACAGTACCATGTGCAGCTTCAGATTCAATTGTTTTTCCATCAGGGCAAATCTGTAATTGACAAAAGGGAAAACAGAAGACTCAAAAAAGTACATCCAAACATTTGCCGTACCCAAGTACTTCTGTAGTTCTTCAACATATTTAACAAGATTACCAATTTAACCAGATTCAAAGGACCTTTCAATAAAAAAAAATAGAATGAAATGAAGAGGTACCAATATTGATGTCATTAATCCCAAAGATCCAAAACCTGTAAAGACGTTAGTACACTCATAAGTAACTTATTTCTTTAATCTTTTTGTCTTTATTCAAAGTAATTACAGTTGTGAATCTAGAGATTAAGAGAATGGATCCCATTGCAAAGTATACCAAAATTATTTGAAAAGTTAACATAGAAATATTTGTATTTGCAACTAACTGGTAATCTTAATCTATGTTAATAATAAACGTGCAAAACAGGAACCCAAAATCTAACACAATTGACTTGATTTTCATTCAATTTGTGCTCAGCAAAAAATAATGCAAGTAGAATTAATGGGCAAATTTGTGAATTTTTAAAGGCTTGTACTTATTCATAACACCAAGCTATCAAACATCTCCAAAATGATGGGTGTTGATTGTAAATGTAAGAAATATTGGGTGCTATATGCAGATACAAGAAAACATCAAGTGTAATTTGCAAAAGAAACCAAAATGAATTCTAAATCATATCTAGAACCTTGTGCCAAGAAATCACTCTGTACGTCTCCATCATAATTCTTGCAAGCCCACACATAGCCACCATCACTTTTCATTGCATAAGCAACCATATCATCTATAAGGCGATGTTCATACCTTAAAACAAAAAAGGAGAAAAATTAAAAAGAAATATAAACCAGCCTATTTTAAAGCCTAGACGACAGATAATTATGTGATATAGGTAATGCAAACATTGATCCAACCTTATCCGGCCCTCTTAAGAATGGCCATGCAGAATGCTATGTCAATTTAGTCAAGCATGGGTTGGTCAGAGGTGGTGTACAGTTGCAGGCTAACAATTAAAAACTGACAAATTTATTCAGTTTCAAGCCCAAACCGGCCTTAAGTTTCCGGACCAACAAACAACAAAAACAGGGCTTAAAGTAAAAAACAATTCCCATTATGAAGGTTGGGTGGCATATTCAGGTCCCATCCAGTTAACAAAATTGCACAAAATAATACTGACCAGACCTGACCCATTGCCCTCAGTAGAATTATATAAGAAATAGATATACCATATTCCAGCTGACTCATACTTGGACTTCCATTCCTTCTCATAGACTTCTTGAAAAATGTCTTTGAACCTATTTAATCAATATATAATCGAAGAACTTAAACAATAATTGAGGAAAACAGGCACTTCACTAATCTGACTTTTTTATCTATCTCACCTTCCATCATATTTCTTGAGAATAGTATTTTTGGTACTAAGATAGAGTGGCCATTTCTTCTGATAAGCCATGTTCATTGAAGCTTGAGCAAAAGCACGAATTGACTGGATTCGTAAAAAAGACAAAATAAAGGTGTAGGTTCAAATTATGGAAAACCTTGGCTCAATTTTAAGAACTTGTGCTATTTCGCAATTTTTGCATCCTTGTCTACACATTACATAATTACAAAATAAAAACCTAAACATATAACTGTCAATTTATTGAGATCAACAAGGTATGTTGTACTTTGACTGTTTGACAAATTTTCCCCTCCCTATAATCATACCATCTAAAAGGAAGGTAGATATTATGTTAAAGAGACAAATTACAGAATAACTCAACATCACAACAAGGTGTTTTGAATATAAATAACAACAACAACAACAACCACCAAGCCTTTAGTCCCAAACAAGTTGGGGTAAGCTAGAAGTGAAACCCAATCGTAGTCGTGTTTTGAGTATAAATAGTTCTTCTTTTTTAGAACCAACTAGATATCTTGAAAATTTCTCTTTCCAGTATAAAGTCATTTCATTGAAAATTAATAAAGGCAATTGGCCATGTTCTTTAGTTGACCTACCAACTTCTCTTAAATGCTGGGTGTTAAATGAAAAAAACAACACAAGCACAAACTGGGATGCCATATTTAAATGGAAATTCAGTAAATGTTGGGTTCAACTTGCAACAAGATAATTAGGAAGTTCTGTAGTGCAAGTATAAGATACTATCATATTTAAATACCTCATCAGTGTTGTACATAGCCAAAGCTACTCCCCCAGCTCCTGTGAAATTGAACACCTCCAGCTCCACACTCTCCTCCTTACCCTCTTTAAAAATAACAATTAGAATTAAAAAAGAGACACTGAAAAACATCCTTAATCTTGAATAATAAAAACAAATTAACAGATCAAGAGTAATTAAAGAGATGCTAAAAAATATAAATTAACTAACCAAATACTAGCTTAAGCTTGCCGGGTCCTTCAGTAACTAGATCAGTTGCTCTATATTGATCACCATATGCATGCCTTCCGATGCATATAGGTTTTTTCCAACCTAGAGTTGGACAAAAAAAATAATAAAGTCATTAATCTATGTAATGCAGTGTATATTGTTTCTACTGGAGATATCAGCTGATATATATTATTAGCAGTTCAACATGACGAGTTTGATTGCTTCCTGAAGTTTTAATACATTCTCCAAGCAAATGATTCTGCATCATATATTGGTAACTACTATAAACTATGAAATGGTTTGTTTGTACCTGTGACAAGCCGGGGAATATTCTTGCATACAATGGGTTCTCTGAAAACAGTTCCTGCAGGAAAAAAAAAATTTAATAGAAAATAAAAAAATATTACATTTATAATGACTCTGATTTTACAGGATGGAACAAGTGAAAATGAAATAAGGCATCAAACCATTTAAGATATTTCGTATTGTTCCATTCGGACTCTTCCACATAGACTTCAAGTTGAACTCCTTAACACGAGTTTCATCTATTTTTTTACAACAATAGGGAAGTTACAAATCAGTTAAAACAGATTAACATTTTGATTAAATTACTAGGTCCCTAAAATATTATGCAGTTTATGTTTTTGTCTCCCAAACTTTGGAGATTGTACCAATGTGCAATTTTCACTGAAATCATGGAGCAAATCTATTGGTTTCTTACATACACAAAACATCATGATTTTATTGAAAGATATGTTCTCAAGTGATATGTTAGTATAAGGATAACTAAGATTTCTTTCATTTTTCTTTGCCAACATATATATTCCCTTTACTCTGGAAAGTTATGGCAAGGGCAAAATTGACATGAATTGAAAGGTCTGGTGACCATAATGGCAACTTCGGAGACCAAAATTGAGAGAGGCACTTCAGGGACCAGCTGTGTAACTCAATTTATTGTTTAACTGTAAATATAAAATTATTTTACCTGGGGTAATTGTTGCACATTTGATTGCCACGTTATATCTGAAAAACAAGATTAGGGAATCAAGTTCCACAAAAGAAATTTTTTCCTAATATCTTTTTATACAGAAAAGAGACTACTAAATTATTAGTCAAATATAAAAAGTGTACATGTTGAGACTTGAGAGTAACAGCAACTGGTAGCAAATGACACAAACATAATAAAAAGAACATGAAAAATTCAAGCATCTAAGGTTGTGCTAATAATCCACGAAGTACTATCCTTCCATTTTTCAAATCGCATCCAAGACCTTGTTGTATTTTCAAAAACCAAGAAAAGTAAAATAAAAGAAAAACATTTCTCGTGAAAGCAGAAAACAATCAACTTTATTTGGGATTACTTATAAGTACCGCCCAACAATTAAAGCAATAAAAAATAGTTAGCTTTCTCCTGACTTTTACGTCATAACATCAACAAGTTGCTCTCAATATTAAATACAAACTCCGAACAATACATATGAAATCTCAGATAGCGTTCGGCAAAAATGAAAGAGAATAGTGATAGGGAGCTTTTCCACTTTATTCCATTCATGTTACGCAAAGTGGAATAGGCCTAATACCAAAGATGGTGGAATATCTTTTATTCCAATTATAGAATAAGATACACCATCCCCACCACAACCTCATGGAATATCGTATTCTATCCGATTGGAATAGAGCGGGGTCAAAATTGTAAGATTGGGAGTCTAATTGCAAAATTTCTGCTTTATTCTTTATTTTTCTATTCCATCATCATTGCTCTCTAATCCACCTAATTCCAGATCTGTTCAGTACCTTTTCCACTCAATTCCACTTTGGTATTCATTTCCAACCATGCACTTAGTTATTAGAAATAGGGCCAAATTTGTCAGAAATATACTTTTTAAATCATATTAGCTCAATGCTAGTTGCAAATATATCAAAAAAGTTGGCATCCAAATAAGTATGACATATATATATGGTGTTATCTGCAAATAGCTGAAAATGATAAATGCAACATTGCAAAATTTACCAACAGAAGCAAAAAAATAGAAATAAATTTGATGTCTTACTTAAGTGTAGCATGTGCACTTTCTATTGTAACTCGATCATCAGTGGCATCCCGGTTGGGGAGACTCAAGTCAAAATATTTTATTTCCAAGTCTAAGAACGGAAATATAAGCTGAAATTCCCACAAGAAATAACAAAATTATTTTAAAAAATGATAAAAACGCTTGTTATAACCCTTTCTTCTTCTTTGGATATATAACATTACTTCAAAAATAAATCATTAGATGAGTAAAAGTTAGAAAATTCCTGACCTTATCTTTAATCTGTTTCCAAATTACACGGGTCATTTCATCCCCTGTGTGAATAAACATAAATAAATAAAAAATACTAAGTTAAAATTGCAAAACTGAAGTTTTTTTTTTTAACAATTTAACATCATTAATTTCCCATTAATTGAGATAGATGGCGTGATTATCAGAGTAATAAGTACCAATTAAATTATAAATTGCTTAAGGTATTCTATCAATCTAAGAGGAGCACTCACCGTCCATCTCGACGATCGGATTCACCACCTTGATCTTCTCGAACGCCATCGCTTTGGGGAGAGAGACGGAGAGAGAGGCGCCGAGAAGAGAACCTCGGCGCGTCAATTTAAGGGTAGAAGGGGCCGAGCAGGAACAGCGCAGGACAAAGCCCATGGTTTTTTCATAATTATCAGAATTGCCGTTGTTTGGCTCTAACGACATGAATTCGGATCCTCTGCATTAACTCAAGAGAGAATCTTTTGAGTTAATACATTGTGACCATCCGATTTTCTTTAATATTCGTGTGGACCAGATCCGCACTAATATTAAAGAATTCCGTGTTACAATCAGACGGTTGAAGTTTCTCTGATTAAAATCAGACGGAAGATCTGCATTAACTCAAAAGATTCCCTTTTGAGTTAATGCAGAGGATACGTGTTCCTAAACGACATGAGCTTAGTCAGATTCTGTGCGGCTGTTACTAAAGAATCATGTCATGTAGCATTTCACTGTCATGAGAATTATGGTCTTGTTAAGTACAAATATGCCAATATTTTGAAAATATCCCTAGTATAAATTGTTATAAAATGTGGAGATTAATACTGATGTGGTGAAAAAAATTACTAAGTTACTAAGTTACTAGTATTGTGCAGAACATATTATAAGAGAAAAAAAAAATTATCATAGAAAATAACATATGTTTAGGAAAAAAAATATACTAATGAATAGAATTATTATTTAACAACATTTATGAATTATTAAAATAGATTGAAACGAAAACATATTATAAGAGAGCAAATATGTTCAAAATTCAGTATTTCATAGAAAAATAAGCTTGAGGACAAATAAGTTGCAAAACTTTTAACCGGTAGGAAAGCTCCCACCGGAATTGAGTTTCAAAATTCAAAAGTAAATATCGAAAATGATGTTCGGTATTAATAATTTTTCTAAAAAAATTGATTCATCAATCTGGTTTCTAATTTATTAGTTGTTTGATGATGGTTTAAAAAAAACAAAAAAAGCATGCCACAGAGGATCCAAATCCAGTAATTTTGGACGTCGGCTGATCGGAATTCGCATGCTCTGAGATATCTCAAACTTTGCGTGACTTTTTGGAATATCTAAATCGTTCAAATACATTTTACACGAATCTTAAAGCTCAAATAATACTGGCCCCCTAAGTTCCCCCGAATAGGCACCGGACACGTCGGTCACGCAAAAATTGAGATATCTCAGAGGACACGCACCCGGCTGATCGGCTCTGCTATACAAAATTAGTAAATTACAAACAGTTTGGAGAACAGATTAAGATAATTATTGCTGAAATGTCACTGCTGAGTGCTGACTCACTGCTTACAGCGTCACTGCTGAAATCATATCGCCCAAGGTAACAGAATATTTCTTTTTAGATAGAATCTGCAATCTAAATAAAAATATTTTGTTACCTCAGTCCTCAGATGATATGAATTAGTCACTACTTGTGTAGGAGCCAAATTGGGGGATTTTGTTCATTCTTCCATTTTTTTTTTTTATCTGAGTCCTAGGGGTGTAAACGGATCGGCGACCGTATCCGGGTCCGTATGCGAAAATTAAATATAGTATTTGAATATTTGTACGGATACGGATAAATATATGATTTTAAATTTTAAATATTTATATTTAAATAATAGATATATACCATAGTTTAATATATAATATGAAAAAATATATATATTTACGGATATCCAATTCATATTCATTTAATATCCAATATATATGTCAAATATTCAATTCATATCAATATTCAAAAAATAAAATGGATACGGATATAGTTTTACTGTAAGAATATTCTAAGATCAAATGATTTGGGCCGAATTAATATATTAAATATATATTAAGATATTGGGCTGGATATATTAAGGGCTAATGATCTACTATATATCTCTAGATATGTATTTTTGAATTGGTGCATCTGAACCGGTGCATATGTTTTATAAATATGTAGTGATCTATTCATTTTTGCACACTATTCAGTTTACGCTATTTACAGAAAACGAAAGAGAGAAATAGAGAAAGAAAATCAAATGTTTGTTGGTACTAGCATACCGACTTATGGTAGTTTGTCAACATATTCGTGTGGATATTGGTGAAGACCAGGGGCGGAGCCAGACTTTTAAGATATGGAGGTCAAATTTGAATGGGGGATCAATTTTATAGTTTTGTAGCATTTTACTCTAAACTATACATAAATTTATATATAATTATAAAAAATTTAAAAATAAATGGGGGTCAATTGACTCCCATTACTTGTATTAATTCAAAAGAGCATTTTTGAGTTAACGTATCTCGGCCATCTGATTTTAAATGGAGCCAATTCAACAACAGCCAATAATTCAGGAAGGCCTTTAATATTAGTGTGAATTTAGTCTGCACTGATCTTAAAATGCATCAACTGAAAAGATTCTTTTTTGAGTTGATGCAGAATTGCAGAGGATACAAATTTCAGGGGATATGAGTTCCAGCTTTTGTTATTTTCTGTGGTTATTTCAAAAACCATATTCATGTTTCCGCACAGAAAAGCTCGCATCGCCTCTTTGCATGAAATTGGTACTCATTAATCAATAAGATACACTGTTTTCCTAGCATAAAACAGAAAAAATACAAAAATTTGGCTGAACGTCCGTAGCCGAATTTTTTTTAAATATCCTTAAAAAAATAACCAAAATACCTTCATTTTCAAATAATTTAAAAACTGATATAACTTCTCCACTGTGAGACGGTTCCCTCCGAAATCCAACCGCTTCTCAGTGGAGCAGTCTGTTGTGTGAACTAAACCACCCTACTGTGAAGTGGTGAGCTATGAAAATCTTATAAAATATGATTTTCTTTATATGTCCACTCACAAGTCACAATTCATTCCAGCTATGAAGAAAAAGGAAGAAATGTAGTTACCCGGAAACGGATCAAACGGTTGAGATGTTGTCCTGTCACCCAGTGCGATTGATCTAACGGGCTTGATTTCGTCCATTTCCAATCCTTGACACGTGTGCGTCTGTGATAGTCTGGAGATTTTTCTCCTGTGGTTCTTTGCACATAAGCCTTATTCAGTTGTGATCCGCTGTGCTATTTCTCGTGCAAACTCGCGTTGCATTGCTGAATCCAAGTCATTTGGTCAAATATGGCTCAATGCACGAAAAATCACACAGATGATAGCGCAGAAAAACTATACCAAACACAGAAAAATCCAAGCCATGTGTTACTATTTGATTATGTGATAACGAAAGCCGACGTGGGTCGACATTTTTATTAGTATCCTTTATTAAATAAAAAAATTCTAAATGTACCTACGAATGTTGAAAATTTATAAAAATGTTCAAACTGAAAAAATGGCCTGTTCCCAGTTTTTTTAATATCCTTTTTTTAACAAAAAAATAATTTAATATTCTTTTAAAAAAAAAATCCATTGCTATTAGATGGTTAACGGTTCTTGAAAATTAATGGATTTCTTGATGTTCAAAAGAATATATTTTTTTTATGCAATTTGATTTCAAACAAAATTTTAAATTGTAAAACTAATTGAACAAGTCTATTAAAAGAATTTAAAAGAAAGATTTGAAAGTAAAGCACCGGTAAATCCATACTTTGAAGAGCAAAAGGAAAATAGTTCAAATTTTGTCAACATTTTATCAGCGCATCGAAATTTCAGTTAAATATTTTAACAGAGCAATTTCGGTTTCATATAGCACATTACTATAGAATAAAAATAACACTGTATATGGTTTCTGTGCTGCATGTAGTCAAAATTGCACTACTAAAATCCTTACCCAAATTTCGACTTCAAACAACTATGTACGCCTCCTTCGTGTTATATGGTTTCTTGTCTCTATATATCTGTACCAAAATCTATCATGTTAGAAGATGGGCGAGAACAATTATTTGAAGGCAAAATTCTCAATTCTAATTATTTAGTCACTAAACACACGAGGACCAAAATGAAAAAAAAAAACGTTTAAAACTTACAAACATTACCCTGTGATACATGCTTATTGCGAAAAAATGAGATAAGAAGCACAAATAACTTCCATTTTTGTTAAAAAAAGCACAAAATTATGAACAACGAGATAAGAAGCGCATATATGCGCTTTGTAGTTTGTGTAGGGATTTGAAATTCTCCAGTCGGATAACTTTTAACTAGTTTTCTGTTCTAATTACAATTGAAAGGCGTGTTTATCACGTGATTAGCATTCATTGAATGCGTTTTTGCCGTTTCTTGTTTCATTTAATTGAAGTAACAATATCTTTTTTTCTTTCCATATACCCGTTCCATAGCAACATAGTAAATTTTAAGTTTTATTGACACGTCATTCAAACAACGGCTTCCGACAACTGGCACTCCATGCCTTTGTGCTTTTGTTAACCTAATATCCTCGAGTTTTCCGCTCCACTGTTCTTATATCAAACCCTACCATCTTCTTTGCTCAAACACGGCGATATTACTCTTCCGAGCTTGTATAGAGATTTATAATTCCTAAGTAGAGATATTTGAAGAACTTCTTGCATCAATCACTATGGTTCGTAAGAGAAAAGCTCTACTTTCTAACCAAGAAGAAAATCAACCCGTAAGAATTTTCTGCTTTTTTTGCTAATTTTTTATTTAAGATTTAGTGTTATGTTTTTTATTTAAATTTGCAAAATTTTCTAGTCAGTTTGTTTTTCCTTGGTAATATGTTGATGTATTGGTTTTTTCCTCTTGATCTTAATTTGATATGGTAATTTGAGGTATTCATATTTGCCTTCAATTTCTTGTGGTTGGCATGTGTTATTAATTATTTCATATTGGGTCCTTTGATAACATTCCATTTCTTTCTAAGACAATTGGGTTTTGTTAAAAAAAAAATTATACAATTTTTATCCAAAATCAGGCTGATATGTGTTGAGATTTGTACGAACAAATTCAAAACTTCATAAATTTAAACAACACCGTAATCTAAATCATCAGAGCAAATTTTGACACAGACTGAACAATTTAGGTCCAATTTTAGATGCGAATTTGTCAAAAGTCTTTTGATTAAAAATCCCACTTATATATATATTTTTATATCGATTTAATTATTAAACAATTATTATGAATATAAGGTAAGAATTCCTTGATATATTATTGCGAAGTATTCACAAGTTATATCCGTATATTATTAAAATCACACCCTCCTAGTATAGTTTTGAACTATATATCAAACCCATTAAGCTGATAGATGCTCCTTCATGCAACCATTAAATTTTATCTTTGTTTTCCGAAAGATATCTGATTCCTCGGGACCACCAAATTTTATCTACATGCAACCTATCAGAAAGCTCGAGTTTAATTTTTTATTTCTACGTACTAAGCATACCTCAGAATATTATATTTTAAGAAAAAAATAGGGGTACATGGGTAAATAAATCCATGTTGTATTGTATCCCACGTGAGCAACATGTAGGCCGCAAAAGCGTGCACTGTGCGTGGGGTAGATTGGTAGAATGGACCCGGCCCATTAGGATATATTATAGTCTATAAGGAATATTTTGTTCTACAAGTAAAGCCCAAGGGCCATGCATTTTCAAGTAGAATTCAGGGTAGGTCCGATGCCCATCGGACCTTCTTTGGTTCAATGGGGTTAATGACCATCCAATCTGCATTAAGATTTGTGTAAAATACATTAGATCTGTTTCAATTTCGTACTCACAGATCTTAATGCTAATCGTACGGTGTTAGAGCTAATTGGACCTAAAAGTAGGTCCAATGCCCATCGGACGTACTTTATTTCATATTCCGAATCCTCTTCTCTTGGAAGCGGGAACCAAAAAATAACTGGACCATTGATCATCTCCAGTTCGACATAAACCGTGCGTGTAATCATTAACTAATATTATCTCACACTTTAAGAAGAAAAAAGAGAGAGACCTGAATTTTTAAACTGGGGAGGATCTGAATAAAACATGAAAATCTTGGATTTTACTCTGCGGTACCGGACCATCTCGAATACTCTCAGAGGAGCCAAAATCTTGGGAGCTCCGAGCCTATTTGAAAAGGTCTCGTGCCAGAATAAAACAAACGACTCAGATCTCATTGTACACGGTCCGGTACCGCCCCGGTAGATCTGAATTCACAAATCTCTGGGACGTAACGAACACAAACACGTATCCTCTGCATTAACTCAAAAGAGAATCTTTTGAATTAATTCATCTTGACCGTTTGATGTTAACACCAGGACCTTTAATATTAGTGCTGATCTAGTCCACTCGGATCCTAAAGCAGATCGGATGATTCAGATGCATTAACTCAAAAGATTTCCTCTTAAGTTCACGCAGAGGATTCAACTTCGGATGTAACACCATCCTGAGTTCCTGGACCCCTCGGGCCTCGGCCTACTCCTTCCTTTTATTTTCAGACGAAATTTTTTGGAGCGAACCTCCCAACCCCAAATTTGGAGCCAAACTCGAATTAGACGCGAATTCCAATTGACGTCGGTCGCAAATCTGAAATCTGAAATCTCGACCGAACCAATTCAAAACCACTAGTCGCGTCACTAATGCTTGTCCCAAATACAGCCTAAATTATCTTCGATTCTGGGGTTTTCTTGTTGTTGCGCTTGCTTTGTTAATTTAGGGTTTTCTATGAATTATGATGCTAATAAAGCGGGAATTGCGAACACAGATAACGAGTCTAAAGCGTTGCAAGGCGGTAGGGCCCGCCTCCTCCTCCGGCGACGGTCCCACCGGCGGTGATGAACCCTACAAGAAGAGAATGAGGCCGAATACGGTCCAAGTAACACCCGCCACGTCAGTATTTGGTGCCGGAGATGAGGTGGAGGCTGGGGGGAGGAGCTCGAGGACTCGAGCGAGGGCTGTTCCGTCTCGCTTCAAGGACTCTTCTGTTAAAGAAGATAACTCATCGAATGGCGACATTGTTTTGGTCCCTAAAAAGTCGAAATTGAAGTTTGTTGTGCCTAAACACACCATTTTTCCTGAAAACGATGCTGTCAATGAAGAATCGCGCATGAAAGAGAGAGTGACGGAATCAAGAAAGAGAGATGATCCGTGCTTGCTAGAGGAGTTAGAGGTGGGGGAGGTGGTATGGGCGAAGTCCGGCAAGACAAGTCCCCCCTGGCCGGCCATTGTCATAGACCCGAGAGAGCATGCGCCAGAGGTGGTGCTCAATGCATGTGTCCCCAGTGCAGTCTGTGTGATGTACTTCGGCCATTCGGCCAATGGAAACAGGGTAAGTGAAAGTTCCTTTGTTTTCTTTTTCTTTTCTGCATGTGATTATTAATTTCCGAAGCAAAGCAAATGGGTTACCAAAACAAAAATATCAAAAGAAAACAACAATCGAGGTGCACTATCTGATTTAATTATTTCTGGAGCTACTCTTTTAAAGTTTTCGTATTTTATTTTTGCACAGGACTATGGATGGGTGAAAGCAGGAATGATATTTCCTTTTCTAGACAATGTAGACAGGTATGCAGCTAATTGTCACATCTTGTGGTAATATGTGTTAATTTATTATCCGAAGTAGTAAGTTTTCTATTTTCCTGTTTCATTTTTCAGATTTCAAGGCCAGAAACCGGGTAAGCTCAGAGCCAGGTTTGTAGCTGCTATAGAGGAAGCATTTTTGGCTGAGCGTGGCTTTTTTGAGCTCGGATCTCGTTCTGCTCAGGGGCCAGCAGACAGTGATTCTGCTGATGTGGTCCCTGGATCAAGCCATGGCCAAGAAGCTTCTTCTAATGTAAGAAATACTTATGCTTCAACTTTATTCTTTTAAATGGATATGAAATTCATCTTTAATACTACAACTTCTCTCAAAACTTAATTTTGGGACAGGATTTCTGAACTGGTAATTTTTGTTTGTTTTGTCTTCAGGGTGGTAACAGAACATGCAAAGGCTGCGGAAGAACCATTTCTGTCACAAAGAATAGGAAGTCTGAGTCTGATCAGCACCTATGTATAGCATGTAGCAAGGTCTGTTGCACTTTTTACTGCTTTACCCTTAATGTGCTTCTAGAAGCTTATAGAATCATCTTTTTCATGAAGAAATAAAATATATTTGTCAGATTGACTCGAACATTTTTAAATGATACAAAATTGGCGCATGTAAAGTTGTAAACACAAACACACGTTTTCATGATCTATTTAGAACATGTATTTCTTTGACGTACAGATATTGCATCGTCTTTTAACACAAGGTTTTCCTGTTTTGTTTATATATTTGGTTTGGTGGCTGTGCAGCTATACAAGGAAAGGCGATATTGTGGCGTGTGCGAGAGAGTCTGGTACGATACAGATGGTGGATCCTTTGTAAGTACCTTTAGCTTATAACAATTATCACACAGGTTCATGGGTATGATCCTTGATTGGTACTCAATAAATGTGAGCAGTACTTTATAAGAATGTAGGAACTTTAACCATTATCTCCAGAAAACATGAAACAAACAAAACTTAAAAACCCCAAAAGAACAAATTTATAATTCATTCTTAGGTTTTCTATGTTTTTGTCCTTTTTTTTAAGTCATCTTTGTGGTTCTTGTGCAATTTTCATTAGACTCAATGTGACGGGTGTGAGATCTGGGTTCACACAGAGTGCATAAAAACATACACCGAAGAGGTTTGCCATTCTTCTCTTCTTGCATTTATTATGTGATTTAAGTATTCTGGTTACCTTTATTGTACCAGGCTGATAAGCATGATTAACACTGGTATAATGGTATTATTATACATGCCTGAATAATCAGGTTATGAACTGTAGTAGTCATGGATGGGCATGTTAAAGGTCATTGGTTATTTTGTACTGATTTGATAGTGTAACCCTCTGTAATTTTACTATTAATTTTCTTCTTCTTTGAAGGAGCTGAAAAACATTAAATACTTCTGCCCTGCTTGCATGGCAAAAGGAAAAATGAAGGCTACTACAGAAATTCCTAGTGCTATTGATGAAACTAGGTTGGTTATTTTATCTGATTTTTTTTATTAAGTACAAATTTTTCTTTATTTTGATTGATAGAACTTGTTATTTTTTGTATTTATTCATGGCATTCTCCTTTTTCACTTTTTCTGAGAGCAGGCGTGAGAACGAAGATTTAAAAGTCGAATTACATGACACAACTCCTGTTTACATCGACGACTATGAAGGGCTCTATTTGCGCAAAGAGCATATGTGAGTTTTTTAGCACTTGTGCTCAGTTATTTTATTATATCTCCTGCATATATTTACTGTTTAAACACTAACAATATAAATACATAAAACAGAAGTATAATCATGCTAGCAATTTGCTTAACTGAATAATACATTTTGTTTAGCCCGAGTAGGTGCCAAGCCCAAAAAGGTTTCACATTTGAGGGTTGATTGAGCCTCAAAATTAGTTAACTTGAAGCTTAATTGTTTTTAATTGAGCTTGATTGCATTTGGTAGTTACCCATATGTACATTACCACTGATGACTGGCATCATATATAGTACCAACTTAGCATATACTATCCAAATGATTATATCTGTTTGATCTTAACATTTGATTTGGACTTATTGTTCTGTCAGGATCCTGTGCAATTGCAGTCAATGCAATGGTACAAAGCTAACCCCGGCTAGGTTTGAGAGCCATACTGGTTCCAGAAGGAAAAACTGGAAGCTTATTGTCAAGGTCAAAGGCACTGACGTCAAGTTAGACGACCTGGTACGTATTTGATGAAATTTTATGTAATTTCTTTTTTTAGCACACTTGGAAGAATTAACATACCTCCACTGATAAACTGGATTAGCCATGTTGGTTACGGGTGGTGGTGGAGCCAATGAGTTTTATTCAAATAATTTGGTAGGGTGTACTGAAAACAAACTTAATTTCACAAACATAATAACTGACAAAATGGTTGTCTATCAAATCCCTTATTATTGATCTTGTAACCATTTTGTTGGCTGCCACAGTTGTCTATGAGGTTTTATCGTCAATATATCCCCTTAAATGAATAGTCCTATCAGCCAGTGCATCAGAAAAATGCAGACTTGGTCCAAACTATTAACTCATGACGTGGACCTGAAAGTGTAGGGCCTGGTCAAAATGATAATAATGGCCTGGGTTTTCCTCCAGACTATTTATACTTGCATTAAATGTTACCATTGGGTACTTGTGATGTTTGTTTTTCTCCACTAGTATTTCAATAATAACCGGTGAGTGGTCATGTTGTGTTGTGCCTTGCCGATGTGACCTGACCCAACTGATCCAAGCTGTCAGTTTGGTAAGAAGTCTCAACCATTTTCCAATCCATCAGCCTGTCTATAGGTATGAATAGTCGTGGTAAGTGAGTTGGGTTGACTTGTCTTACCTAGATGAACAGTTTTCAAGCCTACAGTTGAAAAAGTCATCTCAATTTGTGATCTTACGTTGTAGATATCTAACCTGTACGTTTGTTTGTTTTATTAACTATGGTTTTTTATAGTTGACTGGCAAGAAACCCGGTGTCGCAAAGACTACTCCAAGAAATGCTCTAGTTACAATGAAACAGAAGGTGGAGGAGTTGCTTCAAGGTACACATTACATCAAATTCTTATTCACCATTTAGCTATATGTATGTTAAAACTTCTTTTTTTACACGAAACACCTCAGTATTATATACTTAAATAAGATCTTGAAATTTCCTTGATATTGATGTTTACTATAGCGCTTGACCTCATTTTTGGCTTGTTTTGTTATTCTTTTAGAGCCATATTCGCCAGTGCATGCAAGGTGGACTACTGAAATGTGTGCTGTCTGCCGGTGGATTGAAGACTGGGACTACAATAAAATTATAATATGCAACAGGTACTTTCTATGCTTTTCAAGAAGCTGAGGTGCTTCTCTCCTCCTAGTACATCATTTTTGTCCATAGTACCATCGAGTTGCTTTTTATTTTTTCAGTAGTAATGTTTGATCTCCCTATAAACCACTCACTGTGCCACCACGACGATGTCATTTATTCACTAATAGAAAAATTAGGTTGACACCCAGGAGGTCACTGTCCCAAGTGGTGAGGTGTTAGGTTGACACCCAGGAGGTCACAGTTTCACACCTGCATTTGCTAATATATGGAGCCCATGTTACTAGATAAACTTGTGAGCAGATCCTGATCTGGTTGAAGCCATGCTGATTTTTGTATCATGCTAAAACCTGGCCAAGCTGTGATTCTGAAATTGGAAGATAAGTTTTGGCCATATATTAGTTTCAGAGTGAATGCAAATTTCTTAGGAATTGTGGTGCAGAGCATGTTATATATTTTGAGGGTATTTAAAAAATAGGGTATGATGAAATAATTTCATACATTTTTAAATATGTTTGCTGTAATTTTCAGATGCCAAGTGGCTGTGCATCAGGAATGCTATGGTGCAAAAGATGTGAATGATCTTACATCTTGGGTTTGTAGAGCTTGTGAGGAATCTCAGGTGAAGAGACACTGCTGTCTATGCCCCATCAAAGGTACTTAAAAAAAGGGAATTTATGTGCTTGTTAGAAAAGGCATTTGAGCGATTTAAGTCCACATGTTTTCAACCTTTTGTAATCATTAATTGACAAGCTTAAGTATGAAATAAATCATTAATTTACAAGCTTAAGTATGAAATATGTGATTGCTTAATAATTTATAATAATATACAGGAGGTGCGCTTAAGAAAACAGATGTGGGTGATTTTTGGGTGCATGTGACATGCACATGGTTTCAGCCCAAAATGACATTCCTTGATCCTGAGGGCATGGAGCCTGCTGTTGGGGTACTAAGTGTGCCTTTAGACTCTTTCAAGAAGGTTGCTATTTTTTTAATTAACTACTTCATTCATTCTTTAATCACTTTCCACTTTTTTAATTAATTTTTGTTGTTAATTTCCTTTTGAGAGAGAGTGGTCATTATTCCTGATATTGTGCTGGTTATACTGGTTATTGCTAAATATAACTTAGTACCATTCTGGAGCTGTGAACAGGAAATACCCTTTTTACAATTATTTTCGAGCTTCTTAATCTTTGTTGAGCTGATATGGAGCACTGTGAGGGACAAGAAAATAGATACCCAATAAACCTATTGTGACCAGTACCATATAATTTCTATTCTTATAGTTTTTTTATATGACTAACTGAAATGTACTTGGGTTCCTGTTTGTAGAAATGTGTGATATGTGAGCAAGTGCATGGTGCGTGCACAAAATGTTGCAAGTGTAATGTTTACTATCATGCAATGTGCGCATCAAGGGCTGGATATCGCATGGAGGTATCTTAAGAACTTTTTTTTTATTTGTCTTATTATTTTTGAATTTAAGCCACCAGTGTACAAGTAATTGTTTGAGATTTATATGGGCTGTCAGTGCTTTATGGTACATTTGATTGTCAAAATGTTTGGATTGTTCATGAAAAAAGCATAGGATTGATGTTCTCCTTTTGTTCTTGCTTTGTTCAAATCACCTTTTCCCATGGCTTATATTTTGGTTGCAGTTACACACCTATGTGAGCCATGGCAAGCAGATATCACGCTTTGATTCTTACTGTCCGAATCATGGGTATTTTTTATATTTATATCTATTTTTTTTTCCTTTTCATTGGTTTATTATTGCATTTTGCCAAGCACTTTTTGGGCTGATGTGTTTATTCTTCTGCAGAGATGTTAATAAGAACAACGCACTGGTTCTGCGCACAGAAGAAATAGTTTTCTCTAGCATGAGGTCCCAGAAATATAATGCAGGACCAAGCTATTCGAGGCTTGTCAGGAGGGAGACTGAGAACCGAAGCACAAGTTGCCCTGAGACGGATTTACCATCCACAAGTTCTGAGGAAGGTTGTGCCAGATGCCGTGTTTATCAAAAGACACGCAGAAAGGTAACTTTTTTTTTTTTGGCCAGACTTTTAGGAACTCCTTTCTAATGCTTGCAGGGAGTGTGCGTTATTCTGCCATAAACATAGTAGTTGTGGCCTTGTGGGCACTTTGGAACCCAAAAATTGTTGGAGATGTGTAGGGGTTAGGGTTTGAGCAACATCAAATTTGGCTCTTGGATGGGGTACTTTCTGAATTAGTTTTTGCCATCTAAATCATGATTAATATGATCAGATTGGTGTTTCTTGGACATTATGTCTTTTTTTTTTTGGCTTTGAGCCCACCAGATTTTCTTCATCTGAGCTTTTAGATTAAATTGGGGTTTGGATAGGGTGCCTTTATAATTTGGATAGGCCTTTTTGTAGTTATCAAAATTGGGTTTCCTGTCCAATGTTTACAGTTGCCATAAACTATTCAATTTGGAAATACGGGTAGAGGTTGGAACTACTGCAGTTGTTCCTCTCTCTCTGCGTTAAACTTAACATGTGAAATGAAATAAATAACAGCAGAAAGTTCTGGTCAACAATCTTTTTACCTTGTATGAACTTCGTGATATTGATTTTCATGAAATGGATTGTCGCATACTTTTACCAGACTTTGTTGGTATTGCACTGATATCTTAGACTGGAAGGCGAGTGTTGTCCATAGTGCAGTTTCTTCCTTATTTTTAGTGTAATTCTTATTTTGGTGTTGTTGACCACAGTTTAGTTCCTAGTGCAATCTGAAAAAAAAATCTAGATCTAGTTTCTTACATAACCCGTAATATTTCACCTTTCAGAGGAAAAGAGAGGAGGCTGTTCCTCACCGCACAATGGGGCCACGTCAACACTCTCTGGAGGCAATTGAGAGCCTCAATGTACCTCCGGTAATCATCTGATAATATATGTCTGCTTTTGTATTTACCTTAGCATATGTATATACTGTTATTAACCTCTTTAATTGTTATAAATTGACAGAAAGAGCTGGACCCAACTGAGTTCGCCACATTTGATGAGCGTATGCAGCACTTGAAGGTTATTTTGCCAGTAAAATATTTCTCTGCACCTCTTTTATGTGTTCTGTTATTTTTCTTGATTTGGTCTGTTGGTATAATGTATTACAGAGAAAAGAAAACCACAGAGTATGCTGGGGCAAATCCGGCATTCATGGCTGGGGACTCTTTGCTCGCAGACCCATTGAATGCGGAGAAATGGTAACTTTCTCTTCTTTTGCTTAAGTATTTACCAAACACTATTTAATACTAAATGGATCATTGAAAGTGCATTTGTTCCAAAATTTACAAACATTTTGTGTTTATTTATTGTAGATAATTGAGTATCGAGGTGAGCGAATTCGGTGCAGTGTTAGTGATGCTAGGGAGGCACGCTATCGGGCGGAGAATAAAGATTGTTATGTGAGTTAACAGTCTCTTGCTCTATTTTGCTTCTTTGTTATTTTTAACTCCAATTTTGGTTGATATAGTATTTTTATTAAATTTTTCTGCAGTTCTTTAGAATCAGTGAGGAGTTTGTACTGGACGCTACCCAGAAAGGAAACATAGCACGCCTCATCAATCACTCGGTACGCTAATGCTCATTCCTTTTTTTCATCTACTATGCGCTTGAACCTTATACCCCAGTTCTCAAATTATTTTAGTTCTTGACACTGATAAAAAATTGTAATTATTGTTACTTCATGCAGTGTCAGCCTAACTGCTATGCAAGGATTGTGGAGACGAATAGAATCGTGTTTGTAGCCAAAGAGGACATTCCTGCTGGTCAAGAGCTGACGTATGTATCACTTGTGACGTATTCCATAATTTATTTTAGCACAGCATCAAACTATATCTTGGTATTTTACTGATGCGTAAACCTTTTTTGTGCTTGCAGATTTGATTACAATTTCAACACTGATGAATCTGATGAAAGTGGAGTCAAGTGCCTCTGCCAAGCACCGAACTGTCGGGGATACATGGCGTGACTCTTTTAACTGTCCCCCAATATCCCCTTCATCTTCTCCTCTTTTGTTTAAAGGGCCATTGTGGTTTCATTGTTGCATTCTTTTTAAGCATTCAATCCATTCATGTGAATTCTAATTGAATAATCAATGGTATAGATTGCATAGAGTATAGGCTTCATAGTTTTTTTTTTTTTTTTTTCTGTAAGGTTTCATCCTAATTGTAACCACTTTGTCTGGAAACTGATAGAATGGAATTATTCTTTTATTTCAGCGGGGTTGCTATGTTATTTCTCTTTTTATGTACTGAAGATGGAGAAGTGCAGATAATTGGGTTTGAATGAGTACAATCAATTGGTGTCAAACCTACCTTAAGGGGAGGAATATCGATTGGATTATCAATTTAGAATTTATGTACGCAAGAAACTGTTTCAGGCAATGGTGCATATAATATCTTTTAACTAAACTAATTTGATTATTCTTAATGGGAACAATTGGATCCTACATTCATTTGTTACAAATTCAATCATTTTGCGGTTTTCCTTTATGGAAGTTTATATACAAACATTTTCGATCATTCTTGATGTTCAATTTGTAGCCTTTAGCGTTCAGCTTGTAGGCTTTATTTTGAATATGATTTGATCAGTGCTAAATCGAAAAAATAATAATAATGAAGATATAAAATATTAGAAATTTTAATAGTACATTCATTTTTAGAATCGTTCGTGTTCACTTTATCTGAATGTATTATGAACTGACGTGATTATGTCCTCTATTTATTTTTATTTAGGAAATAACCTTCGTTACTGATGTCAATTCACCTACAATTTACAGCCTATTTCATCATAACATGTTTGCTAAATAGAAATAACCCCGATCCTTTTATTAATAGGAAATAAGAAAAAAAAAGGGGGAATATCGATATTAGCATGCTGAATATCTAAAATTTATGTGTACCCACAAAAAAAACTACTTGAAATATTATTTTTTGAAATAAAGAAAAAACTGCTTCAAACCCCATCACGGCGTGAAGAAGAAATCCAACCGTTGGTGCTCCCTCCTTTATCGAATCCTACGGTCTCCATCTATGGATTTCGCTTTGGACTTTTACTCACATGGAGAGAGAAGAAGTTAAAAAAGAGAAACTGAAACACCGCTAAGGGTGCGTATCCTCTGAGATATCTCAATTTTTGCGTGACCGACGTGTCAGGTGCCTATTCGGGGAACCATAGGGGGCCAGTATTATTTGAGCTTTGAGATTCGTGTAGAATGTATTTGAACGATTGAGATATTCCAAAAATCACGCAAAGTTTGAGATATCTCAGAGGATACGAATTCCTCGCTCTCCTGTCCTGTCTCTCTTTATAACAAAACAAACTACTGTTCTCTACTTTTTAACCCTATTTCCCGCCCAATTAGAGGTTTCATTGCTGATACAGTTAGAATGAAAATGGATACTTGAGGAGCTGGTGAGATTGAACGGGGAGCATCCTAAGGTTAGTTTTCTACTCACTCATTTGGATTTATTTCTCTACTCACATGGACATTTATACCAAAAGGGATTGGCATTACAAGTCATTGGAGATTAATATTTTGAAGATTACTAGGTACACTGACTGCAGCAACCGTTTTGTGGTTAGCCTATTTTGTACCCAGCTTGATGTTTCTGAACTTATATAGTGAACTTCAGCATCTGGTCAGACAACTAATGAATACATGTGAATTTGTGCTTCACTAAAAGTAGATGCTTGGGGTAATTCTTTTTTTCTTCCCCCTTTTTGTATCATTCACTCATTTATTCTTCTTGTAATTATTTGACTATTTTACCCTCTTAATTTGTCAATTTGTGATGCCAATGAATCACTAGAAAGCCATATTTCCCCAATATATTTTGCATCTTTTATATATTTTCTTTTTTATGGAAAGGGATCACTTGACAATGATTATCTTAACAATCTGGAAAATGATCATTCAAATTGAAATTAAATTAAAACTAAGAAAACAAATTCATAGGTCTTTTATTGGACATATATATAGCCTAACAACCAAATTTCGTGCAGTTTGAGTATCGTTTGATGATGTTTCATGGACTGTGTTTGAAATGTTAAGTCACTTTATGTACAGTAAAACATACACCAAATCTCATCAGTTTATGTAGCCATAATATATGCATCATATAGATCATGCCATAATGCTGGATTTTAAATTTAAACTTTGTTTTTAAAAATTGTCAACATTGTCAAAATAAATAATTGTAAAGCGAGCCCTTTTTTTTTTTTTTTTTTTTTTTTAGTTTAGTTTAAACTTTAAAGTTTAAACATTGAAAAATTGTTTGGGTTATATGAAAGTGAAAGTGTAGAGTTAATTGGAGTGGACCAGCCCATACAACCAAGAGAGCATGGAAACAAATTCCATGTCCATGCAAATTGAAGATGAAAGGTGTAAGAAGGCTGCCAAAACGAAGCAAGAAACAGAGATCAGTATGTTCTGGAGCCTTTTTATAGTCCTAAATAGGGAATTTGTTTCAATTAGCTGGCAATTACAAATTCAATGTGCTCAAAATAAGGGGGATGATAGAAATTACCACTTGCTAACTAAGAATATTCAACTTAGGAATTGTTCATTCTGTCAGGACTCAGGAGAATTATAAAGTCTGGTTCTGAATCTTAATATGGAAATATACATTTTCTTTTTGAGCCGCAGATTGGAAATAGTTAAATCTGAACCATCCAAACTAGGGTTTTGTATAGGGTATACCCTCCAGCTGTTTTGTATACATTCAGGTCCTTGTAAGGGTGCTTTGTCAATTTTTTAGGATATGTTATTTTCCGCCGTCAACATTAGGGTTTCAAATTAGTCTCCTAGGCAGTGATGTGTTTGTATATATAGGTCATAATTGTAGCCGTCTTTTGGCCCATCCTCTCCATATAAACAAGTTTGAAAATAAATTGAGAGAAGAATAAAAAATTCCTAATGGGTTCTATGACCATCGGAAATGGATGCAATTGTACATGCTCAAACTAGATCTGGTCTTGCGGTATTGAAATCTTAGACTGAGGTGAGTTCTGAACATATTTCTTTCTTTAAAGCCAATGGAATTATCTGTGGGTAAAAAAAAATTGTTGCATTTTGGTTACTACCGCAAAAATAGATAGCGAGGAAATCGATGAAAATAGGTTATTTTTGGTGCCAATTGAATGTGCACAAAAGTGCTAAAATTACCTTCTAATTGTCCATCCCGAACTGCTGGATTCCTGAGGTAATGTTTAGCATGCTTATCATTTACAATGCTAATGGACCACCAAACATTACATCAGGTAAGTACACCACCCAAAACAACACTTTCAGAAAATTTTGTTAATGTTAAGTATGCATTATTCAGCCATAAACAAAGTAGTTATGGGCACTTTGGAATCCAAAAATTGTTGGAGATATGTAAAGAGGTTAGGATTTGAGCAATATCAAACTCTCTTGTATGGGATACTTTCTGAATTAAATTAGTTGTGCCATCTAAACCATGATTTATATGATCAAATTGGTGTTTCTTGAACATTGTCTTTTTTTTTATTTGCTTTGAGCCCACCAGATTTTCTCATCTGAGCTTTACCTAAAATTGGGGGTTGGATAGGGTGCCTTTATAGTTTGAATAGGATTTGTTATCAAAATTTGGGTTCCTGTACAATTTTTACAGTTGCCATAAACTTTTGAAGTTGTAAATACGGGTAGAGGTTGGAACTACTGGAGTCTTTCCTCTCTCTCTCTCCCATAAACTTAACATGTGAAAGGAAATAAATGTCAGCAGAAAGTTTAAGTCAACAATCTTTTTACCTTGTATGGACTTCGTGATATTGATTTTCATGAAATGGATTGTCACATACTTTTACCAGACTTTGTTGATATTACAGTGATATCTTAGACTGCAATGCAAGTGTTGTCCATAGTGCAGTTTCTTCCTCAGTTTTAGTGTAGTTCGTATTTTGGTGTTGTTGACTCAGTTTAGTTCCTACTGCTATCTAAAAGAAAAAATCTAGTTCTAGTTTTCCATGTAACCTGTAATAGTTCATCTTTCAGAGGAAAATAGAGGAGGCTGTTCCTCACCGCACAATGGGGCCATGTCAGCACTCTCTGGAGGCAATTGAGAACCTCAATGTACCTCCGGTAATCATCTGATAATATCTGTCTCACTGTCTGCTTTTGTATTTACCTTTGCATATGTACATACTGTTATTAACCTCTTTAATCGTTATAAATTGACAGAAAGAGCTGGACCCAACCAAGTTCGCCACATTTGATGAGCGTATGCAGCACTTGAAGGTTATTTTGCCAGTAAAATATTTCTCTGCACCTCTTTGATGCGTTCTGTTATTTTTCTTGATTTGGTCTGTTGGTATAATGTATTACAGAGAAAAGAAAACCACAGAGTATGCTGGGGCAAATCCGGCATTCATGGCTGGGGACTCTTTGCTCGCAGACCCATTGAATGTGGAGAAATGGTAATTTTCTCTTCTTTTGCTCAAGTATTTACCAAACACTATTTGATACTAAATGGATCGTTGGAAGTGCATTTGTTCCAAAATTTATAAGCATTTTGTGTTTATTTATTGTAGATAATTGAGTATCGAGGTGAGCGAATTCGGTGCAGTGTTAGTGATGCTAGGGAGGCACGCTATCGGGCGGAGAATAAAGATTGTTATGTGAGTTGTACACTCTCTTGCTCTATTTTGGTTCTCTGTTATTTTTAACTCCAATTTTGGTTGATATAGCATTTTTATTAAATTTTTCTGCAGTTCTTTAGAATCAGTGAGGAGTTTGTACTGGACGCTACCCAGAAAGGAAACATAGTGCGCCTCATCAATCACTCGGTATACTAATGCTCGTTCCTTTTTTTCTTTTCTTTTCTTTTCTTTTCATCTACTATGCGCTTGAACCTGATACCCAGTTCTCAAATTATTTTAGTTCTTGACACTGATAAAACTTTGAAATTATTGTTACTTCGTGCAGTGTCAGCCTAACTGTTATGCAAGGATTGTAGAGACGAATAAAATTATGTTTGTAGCCAAAGAGGACATTCCTTCTGGTCAAGAGCTGATGTATGTATCACTTGTGGCGTATTCCATAATTTATTTTAGCACTGCATCAAACTATCTCGGTATTTTACTGATGTGTAAACCTTTTTTGTGCTTGCAGATTTGATTACAATTTCAACACTGATGAATCTGATGAAAGTGGAGTCAAGTGCCTCTGCCAAGTGCAATATCCCCTTCATCTTCTCCTCTTTTGTTTAAAGGGCCATTGTGGTTCCATTGTTGCATTCTTTTTAAGCATTCAATCCATTCATGTGAATTCTAATTGAATAATAAATTGTATAGATGGCATAAAGTATAGACTTCATAGGTTCTCTGTGTAAGGTGTCATTCTAATTGTAAGGACTTAATTTTGTCTGGAACTAATATAAAGGAATTCTATTTCTTCAACTGGTTTGCTATGTTATGTTTTATGTACTGAAGATGGAGGAACACAGATAATTACACTAATTTAGTACATCAGTTATGTTTTAGCAGAAATACATCCATTTGATCATTAAATCAGAATTTATGTACACAATCTGTCTCCAAAACATTGGCTGTAAAAATATGTTCGAACTCAGTTATTAAGTATGTTTGATTCTTTATTGTAAAACAATTTTGATAATAAATAACTACTAAACAAAAAACCCCATTCAAATAAATAAATATTAAGTAAAAGAATTTTACAGCTGAAAATGTATAACATGCTCCAACAAACAGGAAAGGATGCCCCTGAGAGACGTTAGAATGGAGGGAAGAACTTCACGTGGCATTGGTTGCATGTCTAGTAGAATATTACTTTAATGTAACCATAATTTCTCAATAGGAAAGATACAAATCACATAATAATAATCAAGTGAAATTTTTTGGAGCTGAGATGGAGCACTGTGAGGGACACAAAAAAATAGAAACCCAATAAACTGAAAATAGGTTATTGACCTCTATTCTTATAGTTTCTTATATGACAAACTGAAATTTACTTTGGTTCTTGTTTGTAGAAATGTGTGATATGTGAGCAAGTCCATGGCGCGTGCACAAAATGTTGCAAATGTAACGTTTACTATCATGCGATTTGCGCATCAAGGGCTGGATATCGCATGGAGGTATTTCAAGAGTTTTGTTTATTAATTTGTCATTTTTGAATTTTAAGTCACCAGTGTACAAGCAGTTGTTTGATATTGGTATGGACTGTCGGTACTTTTTGGTACATTTGATTGTCAAAATGTTTGGATTGTTCATGAAAAAAAGAACACGGTTGTTGTTCTCCTTTTTGTTCTTGCTTTGTTAAAATCACCTTGTCCCATGGCTTATATTTTGGTTGCAGTTACACACCTACGTGAGCCACGGCAAGCAGATATCACGCTTTGATTCTTACTGTCCGAATCATGGGTATTTTCTTTATATATATATTTTTTTCCTTTTCATTGGTTTATTATCGCATTTGCCAAACACTTTTTGGGCTGATGTGTTTATTCATCTGCAGAGATGTTAATAAAAGCAATGCATTAGTTCTGTGCACAGAAGAAATAGTTTTCTCAAGCATGATATACCAGAGAAACAATGTGAGGCCGAGCTGTTTGAGACTTCGAGGCTTGTCAGAGGGACACTGAGAACCAAAGCACGTCCTAAGACGGATTTACCATCGATAAGTTCTGAGAAAGCTTGTGCCAAATGCTGTGTTTACCAAAAGACAAACAGAAAGGTAACTTTTTTTGGCAGGCTTTAGGAACTCTTTTCTAATGGTTTGTGCTGAGAATGCGTTATTCTGCCATAAACATAGTATTTATGAGCACCTTAGAATCCAAAAATTGTTGGAGATGTGTGAAGGTTAGGATTTGAGATGGGGTACTGTCTTAGTTGTGTTATCTAAATCAGGATTTATATAATCAGACTGTTGTTCCTTGGACATGATGTCTTTTTTTCATCTAATATGCGTTTGAACTTGATACCCAGTTCTCAATTATTTTAGTTATTGACACTGATAAAAACTTTGTACAGTGTCAGCCTAACTGCTATGCAAGGATTGTGACATTGCGTGCGACAAATTGAATCATGTTCATAGCCAAAGAGAACATTCCTGCTGGTCAAGAGCTACTGTACATATCACATGTGCCGTAGCTTTTTATTTTGCATAGCATCAAACTATTTCTCGATATTTTACTGACGTGTAAGCCTTTTTTGTGCTTGCAGATTTGATTACAATATTTCAACACTGATTGAGTCTGATGAAAGTGGAGTCAAGTGCCTCTGTCGAGCGCCAAACTGCTAGGATACACGGCGTGACTTTTAACTGCATCCGCAATTTCCCCTTCTTTTACTTAATGGGTCATTGTGGTTTCATTGTTGCATTCTTTTTAAGCATTGAAGCCATTCATGTGAATTCTAATTGAATAATAAATTGTATAGATGGCGCATATATTATAGACTTCATAGGTTGTTTGGTCAAGGTTTCATCCTAATTGTAAACACTTTGTTTGAAAATTGAAAATTGATAGAGCAGAAATATCAGTCTTTCATTTCTTCTACTGTGTTGCTATGTTATGTGTTGTGTGCTGAAGATGGAGGAACACAGATAATTGTGACTGAATTAGTACATCAGATGTGTTTTAGCAGAAGAACATTGATTTGATTATTAATTTAGAATTGATGTGCACAATCTTTCTTTCGAAAAAAAAAATGGCTTGAAAAATATGTTTGAACTCGGTTATTATGTATTTATGTTTGCTTCTTTATTGTAAAACAATTTTGATAATAAAAAACTAATAAGCAAAAATCCCCATTCAAATAAATATATACATTAACGGAAAGGATAACCCCGAAAGCTTAACATAGTCTTACTTTACAAAACAAAATTCTAATCAGGTAACCAAAATTTCTCGAAAAAAAAGAACAATTCATGTAATATTAATCAAGTGAATAAGTTTATTACTCTCATACTTAATATTGTTCCTGACAAAAGTAATCTGCTGTTATTCCAAAGGGATAACAGGACCCTGTTATTCCAATCTCAGCCATTGATCTCTGTTGAGATTCGCACATGAAAAAAAAGAATTTCATTGAGATTCGTGCGTAGAAAACTTTGAATGGTTGAGATAGGAATAACAGGGTCCTGTAATCCCTTTGGAATAACAGCAGATTTATTTCTGTATATAATACAAGAAAGAGCAACAAAGATATGCACACGTTTCTTAAAGAAACAAGCAAAACTAGTAAAAAAAACAATAAAGCAATTAACTACTTATCACACACTGACTTTATCACATTTTTGAGTTCGCAGTGTAACAGAGATGTAAAAGAAAAATAGAACAAGAAGTGAAGCAATCAACTTGTCTATCACACACTACTAACAGTAATATCAATTGTTCCAGGCTTCCACTTCTGCTGGAGCATGCAACGCCACCTTATGAAACCTTTCATGCGAGTACTTGTTGTATACGGCATTCATTATGCTCTTGGGAGCCTTGGAATGTGCATACCTCAAAATCTGTGCGCATTCTCTGTTACAGTACCAGTACCAAATAGTATTAGTTGATTTCAAGTCCAAGCAGTTGGAAACTTGTACCTAATTTATGGTCTGGTTATTGTACAAGTAGGTTTTACTTCGGTATTGGTCAGTTCTGTCAAAAAACTAGGAAATTATTTTCTATTTTTCTGAAGATAAAGAGTTCTAATGAATAATTTTAGATGAAATTATAATATCCTTTAAATCACTTTTAGCAAACTACTAAAGAGTAAAGACTAAACAAAAACAAAATCTTTGTTCTGATATAATAAAATAAAGTTTGTATATTCATTTTTGCTGGTCCAAACCTGCCTCTTTTTGGGTTCAACTAATGGCAACAGGAAAATAAAATTACTACGGTAATTAACTAGAATTTAACTTTGATATAAAATAGATCATGAACTAAATAATCAAAGGAAAGGAGAGAAGACGTACATCAATTGAGGTTCGGAGTATCTGGTGCAGCGCTGGAGTGTCTTAGTCCAGAGGGGATTTTTCTTAAGGGTACACCTTGCTGTGTACACACAAGAGGCAACAAGCAACGAAGGACACTTCTCAATTAGGAGGTGTTGTGTTAATGCCAGCTCCGAAAAAAAGAATATCATGGATTCCATCTACAAAATTACGAAGACAGAAAAATAAAAATTAAATAGACTCCATATAAAAGAACAGCTCACCAGTTCATAAACCCTACAGAAATGTTAATCTCCCTTCCTCTCACAATTTCTTCGAAAAAAAACTCATAATTAATGATAAAAATGAGCAGGAGAGGAGGCTAGGGAAAGAGTTACCGTGTCCTTTTGTAATTAAAGTACATGTGATTTAAAGTTTTTAGAGTTACACCTGACAGGCTGAAATCATTCAATAAACATAAAACTAAAACAAAAGAGAGAAATTACCTCTTTGTCCGCCTCTTCGATGTTTATATATCTAACTAGAAACATATAAGGGGTAGGCAAACTAAGACACCACTCAAGTCTAGTCAGAATCCTCTTTTCCATTTTAAGGACATCACTTGTGCTATATCTCAGCATCCATATGTCGCTAAAATCTTGGAGCTATTGAATTAAAAATAGAAAAAAATCATTTATGTTCTTTTTAATTTGTGCAATTAATTTATCCAAAGTATTTTACCGTTCTGCAAAAAGCGACCCTACATATTTCAGTAATTGCATTTTGCAACTAAACACAAACAAGTTGAGATGTAAACGAAGTGCAGCTCTTAAGTTGGTGTAATAAATGAGATAAGATCAGTTAATATATGGACCTGCAGTGAACCCCTGATGTTCAGACCAAGGTAGTCACCGGTATGAATAAGGTGGTACAGAACAGTTAAGTTTGGCCGGCTGAAAAGGTCAAGCAATATATTTATTATTTTTTTTCTTTTGTAAAAACTGACTATGCTATTGGTGATCAGTATTTGAAAATGACCCAAAACAAAAGAAGAAAAGTTTCCAAATAAGAGAAATATGTGTTGTAATGTACGACGTACCAGTGGTTTATAAACCTCCTCATATTTTGAAGCAATATGCATAGCGCACATGCCAACTAGCTTGACCTCCACCCTCTGTACAGTACTCTCTTGAGAGAGAAACCGATCAAATATGGAAATAGTGAGGTAGAGGGTTTCAGGACTTAAATAAAGCTTCTGGTGCATCTCTACAATCAAATTGACCAGAGAAGCTCGTACTCTTGGAGTGATTCTTGAATCTGAACTAAAGTAATTGTGTGCCCGACTTTCTCCCTAAAGTTGTATGACAGAAAAATTAAATTTTTAGATGAAAACATGCTAACCATTGTTAAAATGAGTACCTGTTCAGATAGAGTTAGGAATATGCTGTCAGATTGAGTAGGCAATTTTATTTTTACTATAAATGCACTGGGTCATGCCCAACCTGACAACAGATCAAGAAATAAAATGCTGACCTGATCCTATCTGATCACCTGTTAATGTACCAGATGGGTTCTGGTAAACTATGAGTTTGTTGTTTTCTGACTGCACGGTTACATTCTGTTATTTTCTTAATGTTCTGATACTTGTGAAATTAATCGGTGAAGGCTAAGCAATTAGCAACAGTGTGCGATCTGACAATTATAAGGCTAATGAAGGCTTTACTGCTTTTGTAAGAACACACCAAGAAAGAATCTTATCTACCTCAGCTAGCTTGTAGAAACTATGAATATCTTCGGCGTACTCTTCAATTGGGTCCGTTTTCTTCTCAGGAGCAATCTATTGGAAATGTTCAAAAAGAGGTACATATTTTAGTATACTGGAGTTCTAGATATGAATGAAAAATCATTAAGGAATAGATAGAAGTAACATATATCATAAATGTATAGTCCAGGTATGAGGCAGATAGATACTGTACAACAGAAGCATATACAATACCTTTGTGCTTTCAGTTTGCTTTAAATACAAACCAATGACTAATTGGTCCTTTTTGTTAAATAAAAAAACCATGCAACTAATAAGAAAAAAATAATGCATGGCATGCTCTAGTACTTGTTGCTGTTTCAGGCCATGCCAGTATATCCTATTGGATTTGGTCAAGGAGGAGAAAATAATGTTATTTAATTAACTCAGCTACAATTAACCAAAAGGCATTACAAAAATGAGGAAGGAAAGAAACTTCACCTGCTTTGCGAACAGTTGATTCATGAATTTATACTTAGAACCGAAATTGAAGGTTAAGAAACTGCAAAGAGGGATGGTGCTTAATAGCTTAAACCAGCAATGTAATAAATTGGATAAGACCTCCGGTAGCTGCCTCTTCTCTGACATTTTATCTTTATTTCCTGTAGCAAATTTAATCAGTTACTCAAGGTTAGCCTTAAATTTGATAAAATATGCCTTGTTAGAAAAGATATTATAAAGAAAGCTACTTTTCAACAAAGTTTGTCTATTACATAAACTATAAAACTATGTGCTGTGTTCTGTTTATGAGAGACGTTAAACTCTTATCGTCTTAGCAAATATTCTGGTTCAAAATCCATCTTGTTCTTAGTAATTAAATTGCATAATGGTTTGAATTTAAAGAATCAGAAGAAGGACATGACATACCTGATACCTCTCTGCTGGTGTTGTATCTGTAGCTCAACAAAAGGTATCGTTTTCACAACTTAGAAGAAGAAGAGGAGGAGAGATTAAGAGGAACGAGAGGAGAGAAAAAGAAGAGGAGAGAAATTAAGAGGAACAAGAGGAGAGAAAAAGAAAAGAGAGAAAGAGCCGTTTGTGTCTCGGGTCGCTATTTAAAGGGAGCGGAGCGGATTTCCATTTTTAACATAAAGAATTAATAACCGTCATCAAGTCAAGTGATAATTCAAGTTAATTATAGAAAGTAAGCTATTTAAAGAATTGAACAGAGTAATTTTGGCTTCATGCGACACATTAACTATATGCAAAGTCCTATTTTTATAGAAAGTAAATTATTAACCGTCATCAAGTCAAGTGAAATGCAAAAAAAAAAAAATATATATTCAAGTAAATTATAGAAAGTTAAGCAATTGGTGGTTAATGATTTATTGACAGCTAATGTTTTATATTGAGGAATTATGACAGGCAACGAATAACACACATAATTAAAAGTCAAAGGACACCCGGTAGTTAATTTGTTCTTCACCATATGATAAAACAAGGGGACGTATAACACCCATAATTTTTATTTATATTAAATGGATTGCATTCATATATTGATCTCATAGAAGAAACCATGTTTTTTTTTATCCTTCAGAAAATCTTAAAATAATTTGATTCAAATTTCAGTTTCTTTAGGACCAGCTGACCACACTCTTGATCACACCAAAAACCATTATTTTTAGAAAATAAAACTGCTATAATTCTCGAGAATTATAGGATCCTGTAATTCTAATTCTAATCATTGGTCTTTTTCGAGATATGTACATAAAAACTTTTTTTTTTCGAGAATGTTTTTGAGATTCACGTACAGAAGAGTTTGAACCGTTGATTTTGGAATTTCAGGATTCTGTAATTCTCTCATAATTATAGCAGATTCAGACTCTCATTTTTCCTTTATTTACATCAATTAACTTGTAGCCGAAGCTCAGGTCCAATTTCACAAACTTTGTGCTTTTTAATAGAGTAACTTAGAAAGTTGTTATCTAGCTGCTTTTGTTATCATTAGGTTTTTGGTAGTTCATTTGATATTTGTTTAGTCTATGGTTAGCTATGCTTAGTTTGGTTTTTTGGTTTGTAATACCTTAGTATAGGTGTTTGTTTTTGCTAGTACCAGAGAGGTGGTACGGACCTGAATATTGTAATGGTTTCTAGTTTAATGGAAAATCAGTGGAATCCCACTTCTTTAAAAAAAAAAAAATAGAGTAACTTAGACATTTGACCTTGTACAACTTAAATAGATTGCTTGTAACATACTTAGTGCCATTGTTAGTTATATTAGAGATGCCCGAAATTTTTATTAATCAAAATTAAATAAAAAAATTTTTTGAAAAAAAGAAGAGAATCTGAAAATTTTCAAAATATAAGTAGAACAGGTTTATCTATCCCCTCCCTACAGATGAGACAATTTATTCTGTCTCTGTTAATGAAAATCCCATCTCAAACTAAACATTAACTAATCCAAACTAAACAATTAAAAAAAAACAAGAATGGAACAGATCTTTCCGTCCCTGGCAAAATTTGTACTTTATATTCTTCCTTGTGAAAACAATCACTTGAACTTTTAGATTCATTCAATTAAGAAAGTGCTAGGACCCACATTTGCCATATGCATGTACCGATGATGTACCCAAAAATTAAGCAACAGAGAAACTGAAATTAATTTGCTCTTCATAATTCACCGATGTTTTTTTCAGCAACAGAGACGGGAAGATCTGTCCCGTCCCTGATCTTTATTTAAGCTGCTGCTCAGGTTGAGAGAGAGAGAACCATAAAAGAAAATCATAAAAGGAAAATAAGGTTTTCAAGTAGAGAGGTCAAACATGACATATTACATTAAATAAAAATAAATATGATTAAGGGAATTATAAATGGGAAACAGCCAAACAGGGTGGCCTTCATGCAGAATTCGTATCCTCTGCATTACCTCAAAAGGGAATCTTTTGAGTTAATACATTTTTACCATTGGCTCTACTTTAAAATTTGTACGGACAAGATTCGCATTAATATTGAAGGACTCTGTGTTAAAATTAGATGGCCGGATTGATTTTGTTTAAAATCAGACGGTCATGATGTATAAACTCAAAAGATTCCCTTTTGAGTTAATGCAGAGGATACGTGTTCCCTTCGGGCCTGTTCGACGGTGCATTGAGAATAGGCATAAACACGGAAATTGAACTAAAAAAGTACTATTCACACGGGAAAAAAAAATTCAATTGAACTGAATTTTTTTTCCCGCGAAAACAGTGGAACGGCCGAACAAGACCTTCATGCAAGCGTCCACATGTTGCCAAGTTGGCTTTTGCATTTTTTTTATATGATTAACTTTAAATACTTTCAGATTTTGCAAATAAGCCCAAAAAAATAATTAAAAGAAGAATATAAATATTGTCAAATTCTAATTCTAATGTACCTCTCTTATATAAGATGCCGATCTCTTAATTGCACAATTCTTGTATACTTGTATACATTATTAATTAGACTCAAAAGTTTATAAATAATTTGAAACTTTAAAATTGAGGGAATTATAATTTCCTCATCGATTTTAAAAGTATAATTTATATATACTTGAAAAGTTTTGTATATTAACTTCAATGGGAGTTTTTGACATGTGCATTTTATGAAATGTAACACCAATTAAATAAATCCGTGCGTGCATTTCAATCTATCAATTGTTTATTTTCAGTCTTAATAATTTCTAAATATTAATAAATATTCAGATGATTTGATGAACGTTAATTACCTTTAAATTAATATTTGTTCTTTTTATGTGTTAAGTACTTATCTATTTTACTCTGTCGATCCACCCCAAATAGCCTCTGCATAATGTAACTTGTTTGGTAAAATTACTGTTTTTAGACAATTCTGGACCATTGAAAAACAACAGTTTTGTAAAATACTTAATAAATAGTAAAAAAATTTAAAAAAATATAAAATTTCATCTCAAAGAACATTTTAATGTAGAGATCATATTGAACGGTTTGGATTGACTGTTGGGACTTCGAAAATCGTAAAATTGAATATTATAACATGTTGTAAGATCCAAAATGTTGTAAGTAGACCCCTCCTCGATCAACATAGCAACTATACAAATATAAGTAATTTGACATAGCAACTATACAGATATAAGTAATAATTTAGCATAGCAACTATACAGATCGATATAAGTAATTTAGCATAGCAATTATACAGATATAAGTAATTTAACATAGCAACTATACAGATTGAAACATCTAATATCTAATGCCACAAAATGCGGTCCAACTGAACACAAAAAAGGTAATTAAGCTATGTAGTAAGTAAGCATCTCAGATAGAAACACGAAAGTCTAATGCCACAAAATGTGGATATTAGTTGCTTAATTTCTATCATCTTTAAGACAACTACATGTGAATATTTTCAAACTGCTATCGTCAAGGCTCTATTAATAAGCTAGGCACATGAATGTGTCTGATAAGTGGGCCTGCGTCCCTTTTTCTCCTTAATATTTTTTTTATAGAACCTAAATTCGTCCAGTTAAGTCATTAGGAAATTGAATATCAATGTCTTATAACCTGACTTATCACACACCTATTTTAGTTGCTTTTGACTTTGAGTGCGTATCCTCTGAGATATCTCATATTTTGCGTGAAATATTATTGGGGCTTAGAGATTCGTGAAATATATTACTGTTTTTTCAGATTTTTTTATTATTTATTTACCATATGGAAACACTGTTTTAAAATATTTTAGTAATTACATGATTAATTATAATTTTTGATGTATGGTAAAATTGATTCACCTGAGTTTTTGATATTTATATACATGGTAAAATTATATTGAATAATGATGTGAATTTTTGATGTATGGTAAAATTACGCCCGAAATTTTTATTAATATCTAAAATTAATAAATAATTTACAAATTTAAAGAGAATTGTCAGATTTCTTCAGAGAAATCTCTCAATTTTTTTAATTGTTTAAAAAATAGAAGAATCCTAATATTTTCTATATTTATCTAGAAGTGACTTTTAAACTAGAATCGATAACTCAGATTCAAAATATTTTTATTTTTTTAATAAAACTCAATTAAATATTTTAATTTTTCTTATAGCCGCAAAAAATTCGGCCTGGAAAATATTGATCCGGATTATAGCAATCTTTCCAATAAATCAAATTATATAGTATTCCATCTATTTTAAAAAAAATATATATAATATTTCTAATATTTCAATACAAAAAATAAATAAATTATAAACATTTTTGTTTAACTAAAAAAAAATATAACCAGGTATATACTTTCCGGTTTTGCAAACCAGAAATTTATTCTTTGATTTCAGAGTGTCTAGAAACTGGAAATTTATTTTGCAGAAAGTTTGCTTTAAACCGGAAATTTAATCTCCGGTTTGGACACTTTTCGAAATCCAGCACACAAGGGTATAAATTCGTAAATTATTTTAATTTTGAATGTTAAAAAAGAATTCGGCGAATTACGTTTACACAAATCATAAAACAAATAAAGATAATTCCAAAAAAAATCAAAGAATCCCATGACTATGGACACGTCCCGCCTCCTATTCTAAACCACGTATTTACAACAAACCGAGTCCTGTTTTTCTAAGATAGTTCTGATAAGTAGAGTGGGAAAAACGTGTCATGTCATGACTAACACGTCGTGATTTTGATCTCGTACCATGATATGTCATGATCAAGTGAATAGTCACACGTGCTGTGATCAAAATGTCAAGAGGTGGCTTTGTCTCGCATGCGGTGATCATTCACGTGCCGTGTGCAAATATAACTAGTCACGTTTCTCACATTTAACTATTTTTTTTCATAATTTTAGTTAGTTTATTTACATTGGATCGATCAAGACTTAACGGTTCTAATTACACATGACTCGCGTGACCACGTGTTGTGTCGTGACCAGATCTTTCGCGTAACGTGCCTTGATGTGTCAAATTTTTAAAAAATAATCACGACACAGAACACGCAAGTCACGGTGCGGAATAATCACACGTATTGTACTATAACCGTGTCGTTCCATGACGGAGCCAGCTCCACCATATTATTTTTTCAACTCTACTAATAAGCGTTTCTAGATGCCTACGGATTTTTTTCCTAAAATAAAATAAGCATTTATAGAATTATCTATGTACTTGACCCATAAAAAAAATAAGCATTTCCTAAATTAGCAGTTTAGCACACAAAAAAAAAGAAATGTTTAAACAGAGAAATAAAGCATGGCAAAAATAATTTGAAGGCCTAACAGGAACTACATTGCATACAATTTTAGAACCTGCAGATTTGACCAAATTATGTACGTCATCTCATGAAAAAACAATTAAATTGAATGAACAAAGCTATCTCATGTGACATGCCGTTTTCAAACTAAACCAACCATTATAATGAATCCCATTATAATAAATTCGGCTAATATGATATTGGTGTCATAAAACACCAACTTTAAAATTAAATGGATGGACTTTAAATGATTAGTTCAAATGTTTACACTAATTTACTCCATGAGTGATGCATTTACATGCAAATTTTTTATATTTTCGAAATATTTTAGTATCAAATCAATTAGTAAAAAATGTTAAAAAATAAATGCATTAAAATTAACTTAAAAACTCACACATTTGACTACTTGACTTGATACTATATAAATCCGAAAAATTATAAATTTTGCATATAAACACACAACTAATGAAGTGCATCAGTTTGAACGGTTTGGATTTTTGAAGTCAATTTGATAAATTTTGAAGTTAGTGTTATATAATATGAAATGACACTTATGTCATACTAACTGGACTTCTTTATAATCACACAAAGCTTGTTTGAAGTCTTAAAAGCTAATTTTATAATCACACAAGTACCTTTGTATTTTAATTTATTAGGATTATTTTTCAAACTTTACTCCGAAAAAAAATCATGCAAAAAAATAAATAGTTTTCAACAAGACAATTTCTAACAAAAAATGTTACATTCCGCAAATTTAATGATAAATATTTTTTTTTTCAAACATTAAACTATGGTAAAAACGAACACAATTAGCTTCATAATTATCTTCGCAAAGTAATATAAAATACTTGTAGCATTTAAAAAAATACATAAAATCTTAGACATAACAAACAAACTTTTTAATGAAGAAAGAAAAACAAGAATACACGAATTCTTAGATCAAGATAAATAAGATGAGAGAAGCAAATCGACGGTCAATACTGAGCGTGACGTAGCATGTCTAAGAATTCTTAAAACCCAAATACTTTGTGAAGTACATGTTTGTTCAATTGAATTTTAAAAAGAGATGGTTTTATTTTGCATCTTGATGTAATACTATTTATCATTGTTTTAAAAATGTGAGCCACATATTTTCAATCAGTGAAATTTATAAAGTTCATGAAGAAAAATCTATGTTGTTAGATATATAAAGTTAATCATTTGACATTTATAAAATAAATCTAAAATTATATTAGTATATTTGTATTTACTTTGAATATGATTAAAATGCTCCACTGTTTTTGTATTCCAATCATGCCTCATATTCTGATCTTCGTTTTAAAAATTCAAACAGTCGATCCTAACTGCTCAACATAATCTCCATATTAAATTTGCTTGAAGACCAGTTTTTAGAATTTTTGTACTGAATTTTTAAATAGGTACAAATCGCTAATCAAATTTTAAATCAACTTAAATTTAACACATACTTTATCTAAATAGTTAATAACACACGCCCTTTTAGTTTGAACAATACTTTTGTAAAATATCAAAGGAATATATCATATAAACCAGAATTATTTTAGAAAACAAAGAATAAATTATAAAAGTAGGGTTAAAATGCATCATAATTGGTTTTATGTCCCAATCATATCTCACATCTTTATCTCTGTTTTCGAAATTCAAACCGTCAAGTTTAACATCTCAACATGATATCTATATTAAGATATGCTTAGAGACCAAATTTTATATATTTTTTTTGAATATTTATTACTATTTTTAAGATATGTACAAAATCATTATTTTTGGAGGGTCAAAAACAGTGATTTTATACCCATCTAAAAAATTAGTAATAAAATTTCAAAAATATAAAATTTGTTCTCTAATTACATTTTAATATGGACATCATGTTGAGCGGTTCACATCGATCTTTTAAACTTCGAGAACGAAGATAAAAATGTGGGGTGTGATTGGAGCTTAACTGAACAAAATCGATATCTAATTTTTTTTAATAAAGATCCGGATACGATCGAATAATATCCAACCTGTTTGCACTCCTATGTCTAGGTCACATTTTGTGCTTGGCATATTTCTTACCATAGGATTTTCTTCTTTCTTGAAACTATAATCTCTTTGATTATTGAAGCACACGTCTGGTAATTAATTTTAAATCACTATCCCCATTTCTTGGAGCAATAAATTTATCTCAAACAATAGCCACTTGACTTGATTGTGTATATGATTAGGTAGATTCTGTTCAAATTGTATGACATTTTTGACTTGCTTCAATGCTATCCTTCACATGATTATTTTTTAGTTTATGGTTTGACTGGCATGCAATCAATAGTACAACAACATTATATCGTGCTATAGTCTCGAAAATTTATCGATTAAGTTTCAAACAAAAAAAATATAATTCATAGAAACTGATTTATTTCGATGTGTTTACATCATTACATGCTAAATATATAGATTTTTAAATTCATCTAGTATAAATTCAATTTGTCCAAAATACAATGAGAATAATTACATTAAAATTAACTTATAATTTTATCTTTTTGCTGCTTAATTTCGTACTAAATAAATTAAAATTTGTAAATTATGTGTGTATACACCACTCCTGAAATATATTAATTTTAGTAATTTAAATTCGTTGGTTATTACTGTACTATTAATAACGTAATACACTGGTCAAATTCTATGAATATGTTTACATTTTTATCTGAATTAATAACATATATTCCAAATATACAGCCTGAACCCTAATTACTGTCTAGTGACCACACAAAAAAGAAGAAGTGAGCACAAGACAAAGTACACTTGTCTGGTGCAATCTGACTGACACCAAGTAGCAGCCCCACTGTTGTTATCTCAGGTATTGTGGTCACGTGCGCGTTGTTATACGTGGCATTAATTGACTGTTGCATTATTAATATACAAATATACAAATAATCATCAGAGAATATAGTATAAATTCCTATAAAAAAGATGCATGAAAGTCATGTTCATAATTGTAAGAGCAAACATTAATTAATAAATGTATGTCATTTTATTAGTTGTTTAATTGAAGCATCAACAAAATAACGACATAAATAGCTATCATTTGACAGAAAAATTAACAAATTGTCAATTTACAATTGATTATTTTTTCTTCTTCTGATTACTAATTTGCATTAATGTTTTTTTTATTGAATTTAAATGATATCATAAATTGAAAATTAAAATCTGATTAAAGAAATTGTCAATTAACTTTTTAATCAATCCGATCAAATAATTAATAAAAAAATACACATAAAATCGAAGTGGTTTACTAAAGCACAAACTTTTTGAAAATCACTGTTTTAAAAAAATATTATTTTTTGTTACATCATGCAAAATACAATTCTGAAATTTATATTCCAAGGTATTATACGAAATGTTTGGATATGTTTTTAATAAAATATGAAATGAGAAACTTGAGATATTGTAACAAAATATGTATAATGTTAATTAAAGTTCAAACATTCATAAATTTATATAATCTGAAATTGGAAATTTAATAAATTGCAATATATAAAGAATTTCATAGATTCTATGCTACATATATAAATTTCATGGATTGGGTGAAATTGAATTACTTAAGGTAAAAATTCAAGATCTACAGAAAGAAAATTTGGCATTAAAATCACCAATTAAGTTCAAGTGTTATTAGTCTTAATATTGATAAGGTAAATAAATTAACTAAAAATCAACCGAATTGTAAAAACAAGTCGGTAGTTGGAGACAAGAAGGATAAATTCTTATTTGAATCCAATAACCCTACTAATGAAGAATTAAAAACTAATCAACACTCACGAGGTAAACATCCACACAACTCTAGGAATGTTCACTCAAGGTATGGTAGACCACAATGTACATCACAATCAAGAATGCATGAACAAAACCAAGGTAAGAAGCATGTATTTAAGGGATCAAGGTATGAGAATAAAAATGGTTGAAACAAGAATACACAACCAAACTTTGAAAACAAATTCAATCCACATTGGTCAACAGGGGCGGTTCTGAATATTTTAGGACCCGGGACGGGAGAAAAAATTGGGCCCTTTATATATACAATTTATTTATAAGATAGACTAATACGTTTCTATAAGACTTCAACACTATATGTTTATAAGCTATTTTTGTATTTTCAAAGTCCAAACAGTCGATCTAAACCATTCAATATGATATCCATATTAAAACGTACTTGGAGACCAAATTTTATAATTTTTAGAATTTTTTTACTGTTTTTTAAGAGTAAATTTTACTGAAGGTCACTAAATTTTGTCATTTATTATGAATTAAAAACTCAAGTTTGATTTGTCTCTTTCTAATTACTCAATTTTTGTCATTTGTTCCAATCAAGCCACTCTATATTTTTCCGTCCAAAATGCTAACATAACATGCTCATTCTGTTAGTATTTTTGGACGGAATGAGTATATTCTGATAATATTTTGGACGGAATGAGAATATTCTGTTAAGATTTTGGATGAAAAAGTATAGAGTGATTTGATTTGAACAAGTGACAATGTTGAGTGACTAGAAAGAGACAAATCAAATTGGAGTTACCAATTCTTAACAAATGATAAAGCTTAGTGACCTCCAGCGAAATTTACCCATTTTTTTAATATAGGTAGAAAATCCATTGAATCAGAAGATTCTGAACCATAAAAAACAATAATTTTTTACCTACCTTAAAAATAGTAAAATAATTCAAAAATAGATAAATTTTGGTCTCCAAGCAAGTTTTAATATAAATATCATCTTGAACAGTTTGGATCGACTATTTGGACTTTTAAAATGCAAAAATGACTTAAAAGCATATGGTATTGAAGTACTTATGGAATTGTATCAATCGGTCTCATTTTTTTTTATTGATATGCCAATAGATCATACTTATTTATAGAGAAGTTTGGACCATTTATATATACAAAATTTGAGCTCTAATGTTTTATTTATTTTTAATATATGAAGATTATTTTTTTTATATATATACAAATTAAATTTTTTTTGGGACCCTCTTGGATTTTGAGGTCCGGGGCAGTCGCCCTGGCTACCATGCCCCAGGGCCGGGCCTGTTGGTCAAACAAGGTTTACTTTAGAGTTCAAAATATATAGATGGTTTTATGAACTTAAGGATTCAAACTCTACACAAAATAAAAATCATCATTTAAAAGACATCCCTAAGTGCCACACTAAAACTAAAGTTTTCAATCAACAAAGGAAGAATTATGCAAATAGAATGGCAAATGAAAACTTTAATGAATCAAGGATGCAAGCTTAAAGACCCAAATGACTCTACCAACAAAACAACAACTTGCAACAAAATTGTCTAAGGAATATGAAACCTCCTACTAAGTTTTGTAGCTATTGTTGTCGATATGGTAATGCCTCATTCAAGTGTCGATTTAGGAAAGAAGACAACAACTCAGAATGTTACTTGGGTTTCTAAAATTAGACAAAGGTAAGTTTAAAGATTGATCTTTCCAATTATCTTATCATATTCACGAAAATTGGGAAGATCAACATGGATGATAGATATAATTATATCATCCTTAATTAGAAAAACCTCAATATTTATATATAAATTATTCCTATGAGCAAATGAAACCATCAATAAATAAGTTATGTGATCCAACATGGTCAATGTGTGTTTAGATTATCCTCGTGACCAGAGAAAATGTTCATGCATATCAAAAGAATTCAAAACAAGTAGTCTAAAAGATATTTTCACATGAAAATTTCATCAAATTTATGCCATGTTGAGTTAACCGCAGTGTTATTAAATGCGGTTTTTATGCGGTATGCGGAATGCCACCACATACTGCATATGCGGTATGCGGCCACATATGCGGATTTTAGTAACGAAAAAAAAAAGTTTAGTCTATCTATTATATTATGTTTACTAACGAACTTTTATTAATCTACCTTGATTTTTAAGTATTTGATATACTTTGTTTAATTTTTAAACACATTAGTTCAATAATAATTCTGACTTAATTCAGGTGTTCAAAGTGGGCTACTTAATAAAACCCAGCAAAGCAGTGAAGTATTAATCCGCAGTCCATTCAATAAAGCATCTGTAAAGCCCAACGCCCCAAACCAGCAGCCTCCAGTCCGGTTTGTACATTATGATTTTGTCCCACAATTTGAAAATACATAATACTGAAGCGCTGGATGTCTTAATGGACCCGGGTTCGGAACTTAAATAATGGGTTCTGGACATTTCGGATCTGAGGACTCAGTTAATGGGTCCATTAATGCGTTATTAATATTTTTAAATTTGTTTTAAGCATATGCGGTCCGCATATGAATTTTCTATGCGGTTGGAGGGTGCATACACATATGCGCCGCATAAAACCGCATTTTATTACACTGGTTAACCGTACAGAACAGTTCAATCCGTATTGAATGAAATATGTAGAAACTTCACGAAATGACTGTTCCGTATTAAATGATTGCTCAACCGGGTGAACGAAATGAAATCTAAGCAAAAGAAGTGTTCCGTACTGAATGGACCCCAAACGGAAGACATACGGAATAATTATTCTATTTCTCAAGCATTTGAAGGAAGTCATTTCGTACCAAGACGGAGTTGATAGATCAATTTCGGGATATCCGTATCCGTACCGTTCGAACGGAACACAAAACGGAATGGATTTTTCGTATCAAAACGAAATGAAAACGGAACAAGAAGAACTATTCGTATCAAATCGAAATCATTCTTCAATTCCACCGATTACATGATATAGAGATTATATCAAATAATAAATATATAATACATCTTATCAATTAAATAATTTCAGAAAATTAGAATTATATATAACCTAGAGATTATGTCAAATAATAAATATAAGAAATCTTATCAATCATATAATTTTCAGAAGATATATAAGTATAAGAATCTTTATCAAATAAATCAATAGAAGCTAATATTTAATGTACTTCAGTACTTGCTAACCACAAATTAAAGATAAATTAAATTAGGATACCTTATTTTCAGGATTTGATTTTGTCATGAAGGATGCGGCTTGGGTCTCCTGTGGGTGCTTCGAAGGAAAGATGGAATTAAACAAGGTCTCCATTCTAATTGGTGTGAAGTGTGAAGTGTGAAGTGTGAAGAAAGGCGGCGAGAGAGAGAGAGTGTGCACATGACTACATGAGTACATGACATTAAACAGGGTCTTTTAACGGTCGGGGGGGGGTGCATGTGGATTGTGGGGCGGGAAAAATTTGAATTCAAATTCAAATTTTCAAAAAAAAAAAGGGGCGCGGCGGCGGAAAAATGGTGCCCGCCCTCGCCGCGCCGCTCGCGTCCGCGTGGGCCGGCGGGGCGGTGCGGCGCGGGGCGGGCCCGCGGTTAGAACCTAACTGGGGGAGTTGCTATCTGCAATGAGCCAATCAGAAGACGCCATGTTTAAGGTGGTTATTTGGAAATTATTGTTTTAATAAGAGTAATTAACTCAATATGTTAAATCGGAGCTTAGTAATTTTATTCAAGAAGGTTATAAATTAATTGATAACAATTAAAATTAGATAATTTTGTTGTGGCATATTAATATTTTTAATTAATAAAATTGGGTTGTTCCTCTAATTATATTCCTGAAATTACATGGCATTACATTCGCATTAATTATCTTGGGGTCATTACTTGCACCTGGGGACCTGGATTAATTAATTGATCTATGGTTTGAGAAAATGATTGAACAAATTCAAGTGCAGAGTTTAATCTTGTGGTAACTCATGAATTGAAAACCGTTAATCTGCTTGTGTGTTGAATGATTTGCTTGAGACCTCTCTTTTATCCTTGTCTTTAAAATTGGAAATTATATGATAGTTTTATTTGGAAATTGTAAAAATAAAATATGAAGATGTAATAAACAATTTCAATTTCACTTACAGCTAGCTAGTTGTAATGTAATTCTTAAAAAATAATTACTTGTAATAGTAATTGTAACTGTAAAAAACTATCTTTAAGTGTTTTCAAACAGCTATAGCCTAGCCTAGGCTCTATGAAGTGCGCCTGTCTTTTTCTCCTTAGGAAAATGAATGAAGAACACAAATCCGCTTGTTCTAGAACATATTTTGGGTGCGTATCCTCTGAGATATCTCATAGTTTGCGTGACCGACGTGTCCGGTGCCTATTATTACTGGAGCTTAGAGAATCGTGCTGAACATATTTGAACGGCTGAGATTTTCCAAAAAGTCACGCAACATATGAGATATCTCAGAGAATACAAATTCTTTGACTTTTTAGTACACTTAGTAGTATGTCCACTTGTCAGTCACCGAAAGTGAGAAAATAATATAATATTCTCGTTAAGTATTGGAGAGACATGAAAGGAAACCAAAGCGAGGCAAAAGAGAGAGTTGGTGAGAGGTAAAGAGCTAGAGAAGGAAAACATTAATGGCAGGTGTAAATGTCGACCTGGGTCGCCTCATGCGCATACTACGTGCCTACAACCAAGCGGCTAATGCCATCAGACCAGAGCAGGAGAACAGGGAGCTTCGCGTCGTCGGTCGCTACTTAATGCTATTGGGGTTATTGAACACTAGAGCCTCATATTACGCCTTGACCAATCCTCCGCCAATTCTAATTAACTACATGCCTGAGATGATCCCCTTCATCGTTCAATGTTTCACCCTCGGTTCTGGGATCATCATCATGGCAACCGGCTGGCTCTTGCTTGTCAGTCATAACCCGCGCCAACACGGCTATCTTGTAAAGATCAGCCTGTACCTTTTGTTCATTGCAACTGCTTTTAATCTCGGAATGGTGCTGTAGGATGGATCAATATCCTCTCAGGTACTGCACAAGATTCCTCTCACTTTACGGTTTGAGATTTACTTTTAGTTTGTTTGAGATTCGGACACTAATTGTAAAAGATTCCCTTTTCAGGTACCTGGGAAGATGTGAATCAGGACGGATCTCCTCTTCCATCCTGGATGGCTAGATCAAATAAATTAGTGCATTTTAATTTGTGGGTGAGATTTTTATTTTTTATTTTTTTATTGTGAGTTTGTCAGCGGATACGGATTTTAATGTTTGTGATGTCGTTTATTTACATAATTGCATGCATTTCATGAATTTATGAGACGCCGTTTTCTATTTTTGGTAGCTAGTCGAACTTTTAATTGCTGAAACCTTGTTGTTGATACAATCAGGACAAAACTGTCTGATCTCCAGTATTGGTTTGCTTTGGTTTTGGGGTCAGCATGGATTCTTGGTCGATCCGTTTCGGGTTAGACAGGTATTTGATTGTCTGATTCTTACAACATTAAATTGGTTTGGGTTCAATTCTAAATTGATTTGGTTTGGGTTTGGAAATTCTTACTGATAAGCTAAATTTGGCAGCTTTTATTTTCCTATATATAATATGAGCATGTCTAAACCAGATAGATTTTGGTTTCAGAAATCTTTTTGAGTTAAAGCTGCTAAGATAATTGGAGAGAGGTACATGTGTGACAGTGTGGTGCCTTTTTTTGGAAGAATAGTACTTCATGATAGAACTGGAGCTAGAGAATGCAGTTTTATAATCCAGGTTTTTGGGTTTTTTTTGCTAGGAAGTACTGAACCTGATTTTTTTTGTAATGCATGTGGTCTTCTGTACCTGCCGACGGGCTTAAAAAAATAAAAATAAAAAAATAATTGAAGGACCACTGTCCCCCACTCACACTCACAGTGAATCTTGTTGGTCCCATCCTTTGAGCTGATACATTTGATGATTTATCCTTTGAGCTGATACATTTGATGATTTGATAGAACCATTAATTGAACTCAGAACCATTCCCATCTTGGCTCCTTTTGTACCTTTTGTTCTCTTTGGTTATTGCCTTTATTGGGATCAACAAAGGAACCCTTTTAGTCATTGCCCCTTTTCTCATGTCCGAGCGGTCGATTGTAAGTTGGGTTCGGCTAGGTAATAGTTTTATGTTGTGCATGTCGGGTCTAGGGTAAGGGTTTGTTGAATTTTAGGTCTCTCCAGTATTGGTTTGCTTTGGTTTTGTGTCGGCATCAATTCTTGGTTGATCTGTTTCGGGTTAGACAGATATTTGATTGTCTGATTCTTAGAACATTAAATTGGTTTGGAAATTCTTACTGGTAAGTTAATTAATTTTGGCAGCTTTTATTGTCCTATATATAATATGAGCATGTCTAAACCAGATAGATTTTGGTTTCAGAAATCTTTTTGAGTTAAAGCTGCTAAGATAATAATTAGATTCTCCAGACATTCTTCTGGCATCTTCTGACATTTTGAACATTCTATTTATATAATGATTTTAATTAGCTATCCTTTAATTCACTTCCACACACGCTACGTACGCGTATTTATCTAAACTTTCCTCGCCCCTTGACTTGAGAGTTGAGAAGTCATAAATTTAATAATATATATTCTGTGAGGATTTAAGTATGTTGTGATAAACTTCTTCCAATTTTTGCCCTCGTTGATAATGCTATGTATGGACGTCTTAAAATAAATGTCTTAGGGCCGTTTTGCCCCAAACCCCCCTTTTTTTTTTTCACCAAAAAAAAAAAAAAAAAAATTTTTTTTTTAACAAAAAAAAAAAAAAATTAAAAAAAAAAAATATATCCCTCCCCTCCCCTTCAACTCCAACAAAAAAAAAAAAAAAAAAAAAAAAAAAAAAAAATAAAATTTAAAATAAAAAAAAAAAAAATTATTTTATTTTAATTTAAAAATAAAAAAAAAAAAAAAAAAAAAAAAGAAAATTTCTAGATAGTAGATACCCTTCATGACATCTCCAATTTCTAGATACCCTTCTTTTATTTTATAATCAAAGTTTAATCAAACTTTTTATAATTTAATTAGAGTTAATTTACAATTAGTTAAGGGAGGGGAAAAGAAAAATGATTGAGAGGAAGATAAATAAGATAAATTTAAATATAGAGATATCTTGAAGGGTATCTAGGAAATTATCCCTTCAAGTTTGACTCCCTACACGAAGACACAGAAAAAACATTAAAACACTACAACGTCATTAAAGCAAGTTACACTCAATAAAAATAAAATAATGCGTTGGGATCTGATGATTAAACAAAAGATAGACTGACAAAACTCCTGCATTGAAGAAGCATTGGTTCAGTAGGATATTAATTTTTCAATCATGTGTTCAAATCTAGCTTTCTAATTCTGTCCCCAAAATTCCTGACCAAGCACATGGAAAGAATCTCAATCTAGTTAAATGATGGGTGTCTCTTTCAACATAATTTTTTATTTTTAGAAATCATATTATAATAATATGTGATTCTAGATGGATTATATAGATAATTTCGATTCCGTAGAAGGAATCAAAAAAATAGTTTGATCTCTTCTAAAGGAACTGAATTTTTAGGAAAAAAATAATTTCTCACCATGCACGAATCTAGGGTATTGTGTCCGTATGTATTTTGACTTGTCTGGAACAAAGCTGTGTTGTGTTAATATGTCGAAATTTCTAGACGTACCGTGTTATACTGTACCGCACAATATTGGAGATGATTACAATACGTTTAATGGCACAACATGGTTTGATACAACTTACTTTGACACATTGTGCCAGTAGACATATTGTGTTGTTTTTCTTTTTTTCTTTTTTTAGATCTTGATGATTTGTCACTTTAAAAATATGTGCTAATATTAAAAAAAAATATGAAAAAGTATTGAAAAATCAGAAATAAATTAAAGTAATTTTCTTTTGTAAATTTCAGTTTTTTTATATATTTTATAGTATTTTTGTTTTGTTATCTAAAGACTAAAAAAATTGAAAAAAATTCTAAAATGTGCCATGCCATATTCATATCTAGACATACCGTGACGGTACTTAGACTTGTTGTGCCGTATCCACGTCTAAATGTACCAATTTAGAAAAAAAAATTGAACATAACATTGCTAAGGATACAATACGTACACACGGCACATCTAACAAGACGTACCATTTTGTGTTGTGCCGTGCCGTACCCTTAACCATGCATGCCAGCAGATATATTCGACAAGCCGTGTTTTTTCAATACACTACACACATCTCTTTAGGTCTGAAAAAATTTCAACTCCTCTATAAGGAACATAATATTTTTCAGTTCTTTCTACCGGTTTCATGAACTCATTTAATCCGTCTATCATTTCAATATTATTTTTATAAATAAAAAATACTGCTCTTTCAATTCCTATATTATTTTAATATAATTTCTCAATTTATACTAACTTTCTAATTGCCAGCATTTTTTTTTGTATTTTTCTCTTTACAACCTACCGTACGTGTAGCTATTAAATTATAAAGGTAATATTAGTTAAATTCATTTGTTATATTTTACGCACATTCATGCGTTTTAATGGAACATATTACAAGATCGATTTGTTAGTACAATCCTTATAAAAGGCATACCTATCTGATGTATTAATCTTCTTATACAAATAAAAAATATGAAATTGTCTTGTCCAATTATGTCTTGCAGTGTCGGATACCAAAGTCTATTATTTAATATGACATAAAAAGAAAGAATTATAAATAGACTTTTTAAACAACAAGCTATAATAATAATTTCAGGTTGTGGGGTTAATTTTTAGAAACAAAATTGAGAATATCTGTATATAGAAACAAATAAGGACGTGGCACGGTATTTGGAATTTTTTTAAAATAAAGTACAATTTCGACCATGCCCCATATCTCAGATAGCAGCAAGACAATTTCTCAATTTAATAAAATTTACACAACTACAACTATGTGTATGAAATATGAACCAATCAAGATAACTGAGCACAACTTCCAGAACCAGTAGGAACCAAGCAAACATTCAAGCATCAAGTCAACCACTAATAACTATTTTATCCAAAATCAAACAAAACTGGAAAGAGAATAAAAAAAGAATTATACCCGTATGAAGAGAATCGAGCAAAAGTGGATTTTGATCTAGCATCTCTCTCTCAGTTCTGCGATTGCATCATTCACCATTCAAATTATTTTTACTTTTGCAACAAAAAAGTTAAAATTGATATAAGGGTTTACCTAGAGGAGCAGTGCGACACAGGAGAGGTAATAGAGGCGGCAAAGAAGGAGCGAGAGAGATAGAAGCGACAGGAACCGTCCGAGTAGAGAGAGGGTTAATATTATGAACAAAGAAATATGAGAATATTGTCCAAAAAATAGCTGGAGATATGAATAAGAGATATAGGTGATGATATGAATTAGAGATACAACTGGATATATGAATAAGGAAATACGAGAATAAAGAAATATGAATCAGATATAGATGGAGAGAAAAAATAAGGAAACTAAAGAAATTGATTTTCTCAGCAATGTCGTTTAATTTTCAAAATTTAATTGTAATATACTGTGTGGTAGTGTAGTTTTTTTTTTATTAAATTTATACTTTTATATATAAAAATATATTTAATTAAATATGATAGATTATATAATTAGAGAACTTCTATTTAAATCTGAAGATCATAACATCCCTCAGTATAAGAATGGAGATAGGGACAAAAGAATTCACAGCAAAAGTTAACCCTTTTTTCTGTTTCTATCGCATGTGGCGGTCTCCGTGTCCGTGCAACAACTTCATTGGAGCTTTCGAATAGTCCAAAACTTTATTCCTCGTGACAAGTTGCACAATCTTTGTCATACTATAAAAGTTTGTGAAATTAAATATTTGTTATTTTGTAGTAAGGCCCCCCCAATTTTTTTACTCTAAATTGCAAAATAATTGTGTGCTACATTTTTGGTCGGTAAATGTGTATAAAGAGTTTTATAATAATTAAATAAATCGACAGGATGCAAAACTTTGATTTCATATTAAAAATATTTAGATATGAACACTTTAATTAATCAAAATGCAAACAACGGGATTCATCATGTTATTTCATATTAAAAGGGTGATTAAATAAATTTGATCTGTTTAACCCAATCTCTAATTTCTTGCAGTCTGTTGCAGATGCCCATCACTCAAAATCTCAAAAGGAGGTTGTTTGAATCCAACGGTCCGAATTGGCACTCATCCATATTAATATTTTGATGTCTGGCCCAAATATACATATGGGCTTGTCTTTACCGAACCCATTAAGTGGAGATTAAATTACTTTAATGTATTGGTGTTTGGTTATAGTGAAGTAAATGAAGTAGTGGTAAAATAACAATGTCTAATTACACCATTTTTTTGGTGACACCGAGTTACACCCTACATTTTTAAAGTTCAAACAGTCGATCCAAACCGTTCAACATGTAAAATATATTAAAATGTGCTTGCGGATTAAATTTTATATTTTTTCGAATTTTTTTACTATTTATTAAGATGAGTACAACAATTCAATGGTCTGAAAACAACGATTTTGTAATATACTTAATAAATAGTAAACAATTTCAAAAAAAATGTAAATTTTGGTGTCTAAGCACATTTCAATATGGAGGTTAGAGTTAATTAGTTCTTAAATTAAGATATTTTAATAATTTAGTTAGAAATAATATGAGAGTAATTATATGGGGAACAAATAGGAAACACTTGTAAGAGCGAAGAGGTAAATAAGATAAATTAAAGTCTTCAAGAACAAAGGAGAGGTAAATAAGATAAATTAAAGTCTTCAAGAACAAATAAGAAACTGCATAAGTTGTGAGTAATTCTATATTTAAAACTATTAAAAACGTATATAATGATAAACAATACAAACAACTACATCAACAATCAACATAAAAAAATACATAAGTAGCTTAGAGATACTCCGTGCAACGGCTCAATATTTGAGTTTTTAAAATTTTAATGGTTGATTTGAACTGTTCAATATGATCTTCATATGAATATGTACTTGCAAATTAAATTTTACATCTTTTAAAAAAAATTACTATTTTTTTAGATAAATAAAAAAACACTTGATCTGAATGGTAAAATTTGTTCAGATCAAGTGATTTTCTATCTATCTAAAAAAATAGTAAAAAAATTCTAAAAAATATGAAATTTGATTTGCAAATACATATTCACATGGAGATCATGTTGAATAGTTCGGATCAACCGTTAGAATTTTGAAAACTCAAATATTGAACCGTTGCACGAAGACTATCTATGCTACGCGTAGCATATTAGCAATTTCCATTATATTTACTTTTAAACGCATTAAATGTATATCTTTTAAATAAGACAAAATGTGATAATTTAATTAAAATAATAAGACGCAAGAAATCAAATTAAACAGAAAAATAATAAATAATATACAACATAACTAGAAAGAATTTGAAGCCCTCACATATTATCATTTATCAATGGTCACAAAAAGAAACTACACAAAATCTGGCATATTAATACGAGATATCTCAGCGGATGCGAATTCGACAGTTGAGATATCTCAGAGGAATGAGATGTATGGCACATTGGCACCTTCAAAAATGAATTCAGGTCCAGTGCAATACCTGACCGTGTAGAATGAAATCTGAATCGTCTGTTTTAATCTGACACAAATCTCAAAGCATATTCATGTTCCAAACACGCACCAAATTACGAATCGGGGCTAAGTTAGGAAAAACTTTGGGGTTGGCCATCGCTCTCCTCCGACAAAAATCTCGACACTTCCATCGCTTCTTCTCTCTAGTTGTGTCATCCCCAATAGTTCGCCATCTCCCATTGAACTCCATTTCCCTAGGGGAATTTGTGGAGTTGATTAAATGCATCTGGAAGTTCAATGTGCTGAGTCAGATAAGAGTGGTTCAAGGATAGTGTTTTTACAAACCGATGTGTTTCTTGAGGTAAAAGTGGTATTAGAGGAATTAAGTTTGGTGCTTGTGGAATTGAAGGAAGGCTTACTAAGGTTAATTAATTCTCTTTTGATTTTGATACATATACTACTAGCTTGACATTAGAAGTGAAAATGGTATGCTTTATCTTGAACCTTGTTGTACGTATATTTGTACCCATCGAGGACATTTTAAGTTTGAAGGTTTGCTAGACTCTCTAACTGTAGCAATCCTTTATTAGTTTTATTGTTCTATTAAAAGTGTTTTAGAACCAATTGTTTGCAAGGCTCATGGATTAGAGATATCTAGAAAATCCATATTTGTGAATCTGATTTTGTATATGAAATTAACTCATTTACAACAAAGAAGATTAGTACATTTGCACTTGTGCTTCTACTACTAATAATATGGTGCTTGGGGAACAAAAATATTTAGTTTTTGTATCATTTAGCAAAAAAGGCAGTTTACTGAAAGTTAAATAAATTCTTGAAGCTCAAGAAAACTAATTATTTTCCTTGAACTATTAGCAAGATCTATGTTCATGCTCAAGGAAAATTTTATATGTTCATGCTAAAATAGGAAAGGTGTAGGTTGGGATGCAGCCAAGCTAAAGCTGGAAAAAAGGATTAATATTTTTGGTACTTAATTCATTTTTACTTGGAAATTGATGGATCCTTTTGAAAATATGAATTCTCTGTGGTTAAAGAAGGGAATAATGCAGATTTACTACTTTCCAAGTAAGAACTTTCCCCCAATGTGAAAATTAATTTGTTATTGTGACAGTTACGCATCCTTTTCCACAAATTACCACAAGTATGTCTACATATGGAAATAAAATATTCGTATGACACTTCAATTACAGAATAATTAATCCGAGCCATCCAAACTACCTTATGGTTTTCCATAGGGCATGTCCGCCAGTTGTTTAGAATTGCCCATTGATTTGAACCGTCCCTTCTAGAATTTTGAAAAGGTACCTAGGTTTTTGCTTGGAGCCGTTCTGATTTTATGCTTATTTGATCTGAACCGTCAAAATTAGGGTTTTAGATTAATTGCTTGGGCAGTCACATAAGTACTATATAAGACCCATGGGAGCCGTCATCTTTTTGTTCATCCTTTCCCAAATCTAACAATTATGAAAATATTATACAAGAGAAGGCTTAAAATAAATCTCTCACCGCATTATATGAGTATTGAAAAAATAGATGTGGTGACTGCAATACTGAAATCTGAGACTGAAGTAAGTTTTCGCCACTTTTATTTCTTTAAAAGGTAGTGTAATCGTTTGCGCAAAATTAAGTTGCGGTAAAATTGATCACAATAGGTGTTATATTGTGCATGTAAGATTCCTGTATTTTTAATTGTTTTGTTTTGAGTCTAATGTAATATTTTTTTTGTTTCTCAGATGCAAAGGGGTAGTGCACCAAGGGTTAATGATGTGCGAGATGCCGTGTTTGCCAAAAGACAAACAAAAAGGTATTCATTTGTTAATTTTTTAGCAGACTGCCTAGAGTTCTTTTCAAATGTTTGCAGTGGGCATGTGTTGTTTGACAATTAAGTATTTAAGAGCATTTTGGAAGTCAAAAGTTGTTTCTGTTGACTGGAGATTATAAATTTTGGATGCCAAAAATTGTTTCAATTGAGTGGAGATGAGGATTTGAGCAACATCCAGACTAGGGTTTTTGATAGGTTACCTATCTTAAATATTGGTGCAATATCCAGATCATGTTTTATTTGATCTGAATCATCCGGATTGGTGTTTTAGACTTTTAGGTATGGTGCCTTATTGTTGTTGTTTGGAGTCCTCTAGATTGGAGTATTTTGTTCATCTGGGGTAAGCCAAAATTAGGGTTGAATAGGCTGGCTTTATGGTTTTTCCTGAGCCGTCCATATTAGGAGTTAGCCTGTTAGATTGCTGTAGATTGTTTGAATAATCAAAATAGTGTTTCTGCTCAAGTGATTTCAGCTACCACAAGCTTTTGAAGTCCGATATTCTGGTAGAAGTTTGAAGCACAACCAACTTATCCTTTTTACTGTCCTAAAGCAAATTAAATGAATTCAAAGATAAACTTTATGTTATTGATCCGAATCAAGTGAATTGGCACATAATCTTACTGGTCTTTATTGGTAGAGAAATTTATACATATGCCCATCAGTACTTTATGATTTAGATATTTGTCCATCAAAACTGTTAAATTAGTTATTTCCACATCTTAACAAGGAAATAGAAAACATAGTTCAATTGATGATGGGGCTCTGACCTTGCTAGCTTTAAACCGGACAATTTGTTGCTTGCATGCAACTAGTTATAGTAACATGATCAATCAGCTCATCTCATCTCTTATTTTTACCTTGGTACACTTTTGCAGGTACCAAACCTACCATGCTGATTATGCTTACCAACAGGTAATGGTCTCTTTCTTATAAAATTAAACTTTCCACAATTTTGTGCAGTGATTGTGAGGGGATAATTATGTGTCTGTGATAAGGTGGTAATTAAGCACCAGGTCGTAGTGGGCCAGCTCATGAAATATTGGTCCCCACTGGGTCACATGAACGGTAGATCCGTTATTTATAGGCATTTACTGGAGTAGGCCAGTTCAGGAAAGCAGACTAGACCTATTATTGCTAGGCTCTTTGTCATTCGCATTAGAAGTCTAATAATAATAAATTACATTTTAATCACCTATCAGGATTCAAAATCTTAATTTGTACCCATGACAAACTGGAATGATCAGATAAGAGAGTTATTACTTCCATTTATTTTGCTCAGTATCAGTTTATTTGGTATTTATCTGGTTGATCTAGCATCACAATTCATTCTTTGTTCAGCACCTCGCATATTTTATGCTTTCTTGGATTTTAATTTGTGAACTTGTGCAAAAAGCAGGCTCTATACAGTCAGATGAATCCACAGTACTATCAGTATGAGCAAACCTCTTCATCGTCTGGTACACTGCAGCCATACAATTACCCTCAGATTGGGTTCACAACAAATCCAAGAGCTGGTCTTCATTCTTCAAGCTCCACAATTGGGTGCACTATCGCCGTACATCCAACAGCCGACAGCTCTGATCGATCCATCTTTCATAACTCCTGTTCCTTCATCTTTGTATAGCCTTCAGCTCCAACCACCCTGTAATCCAAGGGCAACAGTTAATTATTTAATCTTTTATTTAGTTATTTTAAAAATTAAATTGACAAAGATATCCCCAGAAATGCCCAATCCAGGCTCTGTTTCCTTTTCCATTACATCCTTGACCAGAAATTTAACTTTTCTCTTCCTTTGTAGGTGGTCCCCTTGCTGTTTGCACCCACTCAGCCGACTCCACTTAAGCAAATGCAAGAAGCTCAGGAATCTCGAGGTTGGAGTTTTTAGAGTTCAGGGTTTGAGCAAAAGTAAAGTGTGGAGAATGAATTATGCAAATGCAAGAAGCTCAGGAATCTCGAGGTTGAATGTGGAATTATAATGATAATTTTATTTTGTATATTTAAAAATCTCGTTTGTATAATGACTCAAGTAAGAATATAGATATCACATGTTATTTGTACTTAATCCTAATTGCGTGTACATTATGGTAAAACTGATGGAATGAATTATTATTTCGTTTCTTTACTTGAATTGCTGTTATATACTTGTATTTATCTAATCTATCTCCCTCAAGGCCTAAAAAGAGTGGTAACATTTTAATAGTACTTGACAAAGAAAAAGAAAAAACCTCAGCTGTATACACACACCAAGACATTTCAACAATTCTGTCCACTTCATTTGCTAATTTCATAATTAATGAAACAATACCAGCTCAAAGATATCTCCAAATACATGGATGTTACGCAAACATACATGGCACAATCTCGTAATAAATTTTGATGCAAAAGGAAAGAAATCAATACAAAAATGAAAGAACACTGGCCACATGCATGCATAATAAAAGAAGGACATTAATTAATGAGAGCGAGGCTTAGTAATTTGTCTTGGAGCAGACTTGTCTGATCTGGCCTTGGTTTCCGGTAAGCACACCAAGCAAGCCCATCTTTACAATTGCCTTTCCAAAGAGGTCAAGGAAATAACCATTGTTCTCAGCCAAGGCCTTAACATATGAAGCCGTAGCGGTATCGAAAGCCAATGCATTATCAATTGGGAGGATGCCCTTCCCTTGGAGCAGCATCTGGTAATACGAGTTGTCAACTGTGCGTACACTGTTAGGGCTGTCTAAGAAGACAAACATGTTATCAGTCGATGGATTATTCTGGCAAATAATGTTGCTGAGGAAGAAAACATAGAAGGCATTCAAGCTAGGGTCGGGCTTTTGAGTGCCCTTATAGTTGTACAGCCTATCCTTGATGACATTGCAGTGCGTGACTCCAACTGTGTGCCCACCTAAAATCATGCAGTAAAAAATATGTCACATTGTAATGCATGAGTCTCTCTTTTATGCTTTACTATTTATTTTATTTAAGAGAGTTTAATTAATTTTTCTGAGTGGAGTTGCAAACTTGCAGTAGTGATGGATCAGTTACCTAGCAAAACAACTGTCTCCAAGGGACTGAATCCCTGCTTTCCATAATAGGCAATTGCGTTAGAAACAGAGATGTCAGGTGCTGGCAGATCAACATAGGATGCTTGTCCAACTAGGCCATCCCGTCTTCCCATTGGCACAGAAAAATAACTGCCACCAGCCTAATATTGATAACAAGTAAAATATGGGACAACATAATAAAAAAAGTTGTTGTTGGTTAACCAAATGATGCAATGCAATTGGTATAAGGTAGATGCATGCATCAGAAGTTTTAACGTACCTCGACTACTGCATCTCGGGTAGAAGCTGCGATGATGTCAGAACATGAGACCACACCAGGGCATGCCTTCTCTAACTCTGCCTTGATTGTATCAATCAGGTCATAACCTTTCACAGTGAAGTTCGGGACGGCAGTTTGTTCACTGTTCGGGCCCCGTAAAAGTAGTGATGCATCACATTTCTGCATTTGGAATGTCAATTATTCTAAGTTAATTAGACAGACATTTTCTCGAAAATCCAAAAAAGACTAGTTTTGACTGATGACCTGATAAAAGTTGTCAGAAGATTTTTTTGCAACTAAACTATGTATGTATTGCATACTATATATGTAAAAACAATTAATCAGTGGATATATATAACCTTATCTCCCAAGCAGTCATGGAACTGGAGGCGTAGAAGGAATGCAACAATATCTGGGTCATACGCAAAGCGGGCTTTGACAATACCCTTGATTATAGACTCAACATCCTTAGTCCCACATTTGCCTGTGTAATAACCAACTTTCACCTGGCCATAGCAGGAACTGACGAGGCCCAGCACAAGCAGAGCAATAATGGTTGCCCAGTTCACCATAGTTAAGTTGATTTGATTTGTAAAAATTTGGTTAACTATGATAGAGAGAGAATTAAGGAGTGCCTTGAGGTGATGGAAGAGAAGAGATTGCATGCCAATTTATAGAGCATGGCTGTCGTAGACTTTTTTCTTCATAGCACAATTTTTAGTTTATTAGTTAGTGTTAATGTGCTGGTGGCTCCTTTGACACATGAGGGGCCACTTTGAGAAATGGATAAACCCTTCACGACCAGCTAATTAATTTTCATTAATTTGAATTTTTAAAATTGAGGACCCCTTAGTCTTGCCAACCTATTATGAGTTGTGATGGCCAAGTTAATGCAAGTCATGCTTAAAATTGACCCCTTAATTGGTTCTTCTTTTCAATTTTTTAGAAGATATGGAAGCACGGAAAAAAAACACCATAAGTCCGACTGGGTTCTATAATTGCCGTCAGATAACAGTCTCAAGATTTCTTGTCCATTAATTTAAGAGCCATCTTTGAACACTCTGTAACATTATTGCATATTTATCTTTTTGAATAAAATACACTGTAACATTAAGCAGAGCATAGCTGCTAGCCAACTAACATTTTGCAATGTTATGTTTATAAAAAGATTCATACACCCAAAATGGTAGTCACAACTTGAGCTTTACAAATGGAATTGACAATTGACAAAGACCTGTATCTGCTATGAAAGTTGCGAGGTGTACACACATTTATGTGTCAGTTTGGAAATGATCTCCAAATTTCATAGGTACAGGATTGCTTAATCAAAATATAAAAAAAAAAAAAAAATCATTCAACAGGAATCGACACCTTTGTTGTTCTTCCTTTTTGAGGAAAAGATTTATTGTATATCTAGAAAATATTGAACTGAAAATATACATCATATATGTGATGCATATATGATATCGTCAGATCTACCATGCATTCAAATATACTTGGTGCTATCCCAGTAATGGGGGCATGGCTTAAAAGAATAATGTCATTTGATGAAGGAAAATGGTATACATTAAAATAAAAAAAGTCAAAAGAGGTTCATTAACATTGACATCCGTATATTTTGATCAGAAGAGACTCGGACATAAATGGTTACTACGTACCGCATGGAAAATTTGATTTACTTGAGGCTAAAAATAGCTTGAAAAACAAAATAATAATAACTGCCAGCGATAAAATATATATTTGAATTTTTAAAGTAAAGCAAATTGATAAAATAGAACAAATTGTATAATTATTTTAAACATAAATATATTGGTTGTAAATGAGAAATCTATATACAATCAAAAGATGGGTTCGCATATTGGGCCTTTTACTACCGCATAAAGGGACATATTATTGTCGCAACTTGTTTTTTACTAAATTATTGCTTATATTTCATATTGTTTGAAGATTTCAACATCGAACACACACATACAACTTGTGCTATAGAAACGGAATTACCTTTGTAATATGTATAGAAAAATGTTGCGATCTCTATGACAGCTTGCGACGTGATTACCTTCACATTCCTTTTGGACAATGGTCTACTACCGATTTATAGGAACAAAAAAATTGGAGGGATTTACCAAAAAATAATGAAAGGACTAAAAAGGACTATCGTTTGTACCTGATTGTATCAAAATCTGCATATCCGGCACAAATATGTAAAGAGATCCGTGGATTCGCCTTCGACATTCCACGGTAAAAACCCCATTTAAAAACATCAATTTTGCGTATAATCGGGATCCGACAACAAATTAGGAAATCAAATATAGGTTTAGATTCTATTAATAATATATTAACTAGTAGAATTAGGGTGTTCTTAATTGAGTTCACCGAGAGATTTGGTGAGTTTAACTTCTAAACCACAATTAATCGGTTTCAAACAATAAATTCAAATTATTGAAACTGATCTAATTCACGAGTGATATATTTTCATACAAAATTTATAAATTTTAAGTGAAGCAAAAAAAAATTATAAGTTAATTTTAATGCATTCATTTTTATTATTTTTTAGTCACTTGACTTTATAAGAATTTAATTAGAAATTTTAAATTGTGTATGTAAACACATCACTCGTATTTTAACAATTTGAATTTGTCTATTTAAATCATAGGTGGTGCTATATTAAGCTCAACAAAGACTATGTAAGCTTAAAACCACATTAGTTGTACTCATATATTAACATACTTAAAGATAGAAGAAACATATATATGCTTTCCTAATTTGTTGTCCGGATCCCCTGAAGTAACCCAAAATTTGATTTTAGATCCGGACCGTCCAATCTCCAAGGCGAATCCACGGATCTCTTTAATATTTGTGCCGGAGCAGATATTGAACAATCAGGTACAAACGATAGTCCTTTTTAGTCCTTTCCTTATTTTTTGGTATCCCTCCATTTTTTTTATGTTCCTATAAATCTAGAGACCATTTCCAAAAGGAATGTGAAGGTAATCACGTCGCAAGCTGTCATAGAGATCACGTTTTTTTTGTTCAATTGCTAATTCCGTTTCTATAGCACAAGTTGTATGTGTGTGTTCGATGTTGAAATCTTCTAATAATATGAAATCCAACAATAATTTAGTAAAAAAAAAACACGACAAAAGATGTCTCTTTTGATAAAACAAGCGACATCTTTTGTTGTATTTTTCTTTTACAAAATATGTTTATGTTTAAAATAATTATACAATTTGTTCTATTTTAAATTTTTTTGACTTTCAAATTTCAAATTATGTTTATGTTTATGTTTAAGTTTCAATTTTCTTGACTTACAAAATATGTTTATGTTTAAAATAATTATACAAAATATGTTGTTTTTTTGTCCCCACCTATTCTATTGTCTTGACTTTCAAAATTTTCGAATGTTGCGTAATGTGTAATGAATTAGCATGGCCCTCTTCTTTTTTTATTTAAAGGGATATCTTTTTCCTTTAGTCAAATGACATTGTTCTTTTTAAGCCTTGCCCCCATTACTGGGCTAGCACCAAGTATATTTGACTGCCATGGTAGTCTGACGATATCATCAATGCATCGCATAAATGAGCTGGATTTTCGTTCAATATTTTGTAGGCACACAAGTAAATCTTTGCCTCAAAAAGGCAGAAGCAACTAAGGTGTCGATTCCTGTTCAATTTTTTTTTTTTTTTTTTGTTATTCAATTTCTTCATCATGTTCCTATAAATTTGGAGACCATTTCCAAAAGAAAGTTAAGGTGATCACGTCGCAACTTTCATAGAGATAAGGTTTTTTGTTCAATTGTCAATTCCATTTATATAGCTCAAGTTGTGATCTTTTTTTTTCTGTGTTGAAACTTTCTATAAAAAGAAAATTCCAAAAATGTTAGTTGGCTAGCAGCTATGCTCTGCTTAATGTTACAGTGTATTTTATTCAAAAAATAAATAAATAATGTTACAGAGTGTTCAAAGATGGCTCTTAAATTAGGACAAGAAATTTGAGCTGTTATCTACGGCAATTTAGAAAGTCACTTATGGTGTTTTTTTTCAGTTCAATATTTTCTAGATAATTGTACAAGAAGAACCAATTAAGGTGTCAATTTTAAGCATGACTTGCATTACTTGGCCATCACAACTCATAATCCTCAATTTTAAAAATTCAAATTAATGAAAATTAATTAGCTGGTCGTGAAGGGTTTATCCATTTCTCAAAATGGCCCCTCATGTGTCAAAGGAGCCACCAGCACATAAACACTAACTAACTAATAATAAACAACAAATTTGTGCTACAAAGAAAAAAGTCCACGACAGCCATGCTCTATAAATTGGCAATCAATCTCTTCTCTTCCATCACCTCAAGGCACTCCTTAATTCTCTCTCTATCATAGTTAATAAAATTTATACAAATCAAATCAAGTTAACTATGGTGAACTGGGCAACCATTATTGCTCTGCTTAGTGCTGGGCCTCGTCAGTTCCTGCTATGGCCAGGTGAAAGTTGGCTATTACACAGGCAAATGTGGGACTAAGGATGTTGAGTCTATAATCAAGGGTATTGTCAAAGCCCGCTTTGCGTATGACCCAGATATTGTTGCATTCCTCCTACGCCTCCAGTTCCATGACTGCTTGGGAGATAAGGTTATAATACATATCAACTGATTTGTTTTTACATATATAGTATGCAATACATACATGCATAGTTTAGTTGCAAAAAAAAAATGTTTTGACAACATTTACCAGGTCATCAGTCAAAACTAGTCTTTTTTGGATCTTCGAGGAAATGTCCGTCTAATTAACTAAGAATAATTGATATTCCAAATACAGAAATGTGATGCATCACTACTGTTGCGGGGCCCGAACAGTGAGCAAACTGCCGTCCCGAACTTCACTGTGAAAGGTTATGACCTGATTGATACAATCAAGGCAGAGTTAGAGAAGGCATGCCCTGGTGTGGTCTCCTGTTCTGACATCATCGCAGCTTCTACCCGAGATGCAGTAGTCGAGGTACGTTAAAACTTCTGATGCATGCATCTACCTTATACCAATTGCATTGCATCATTTGGTTAACCAACAACAATTTTTTTTATTATGTTGTCCAATATTTTACTTGTTATCAATATTAGGCTGGTGGCAGTTATTTTTCTGTGCCAATGGGAAGACGGGATGGCCTAGTTGGACAAGCATCCTATGTTGATCTGCCAGCACCGGACATCTCTGTTTCTAACGCAATTGCCTATTATGGAAAGCAAGGATTCAGTCCCTTGGAGACAGTTGTTTTGCTAGGTAACTGATCCATCACTATTGCAAGTTTGCAACTGCACTCAGAAAAATTAATTAAATTTTCTTAAATAAAATAAATAGTAAATCATAAAAGAGAGACTCATGAATTACAATGTGACATATTTTTTACTGCATGATTTTAGGTGGGCACACAGTCGGAGTCACGCACTGCAATGTCATCAAGGATAGGCTGTACAACTATAAGGGCACTCAAAAGCCCGACCCTAGCTTGAATGCCTTCTATGTTTTCTTCCTCAGCAACATTATTTGCCAGAATAATCCATCGACTGATAACATGTTTGTCTTCTTAGACAGTCCTAACAGTGTACGCACAGTTGACAACTCGTATTATCAGATGCTGCTCCAAGGCAAGGGCATCCTCCCAATTGATAATGCATTGGCTTTTGACACTGCTACGGCTTCATATGTTAAGGCCTTGGCTGAGAACAATGGTTATTTCCTTGACCTCTTTGGAAAGGCAATTGTAAAGATGGGCTTGCTCGGTGTGCTTACCGGAAACCAAGGCCAGATCAGACAAGTCTGCTCCAAAACAAATTACTAAGCCTCGCTCACATTTAATGTCCTTTTATTATATATGCATGCATGTGGCCAGTGTTCTTTCATTTTTGTATTGATTTTCTTTCTTTTTGCATCAAAATTTATTACGAGATTAATTAATTGTGCCTATATATGTTTGCGTAACATCCATGTATTTTGAGATATCTTTGAGTTGGTATTTGTTTCATTAATTTTGAAATTAGCAAATGAAGTGGACAGATTGTTGAAATGTCTTGGTGTGTCTATATAGCTGAGTTTTTTTGTTGTTTTCTTTGTCAAGTACTATTAAAATGTTACCACTCTTTTTAGGCCTTAAGGGAGATAGGTTAGATAAATACAAGCATATAACAGCAATTCAAGTGAAGAAACGAAATAATAATTCACTCCATCAGTTTTACCATAATGTACACACAATTAGGATTAAGTACAAATAACATGTGATATCTATATTCTTACTTGAGTCATTATACAAACGAGATTTTTAAATATACAAAATAAAATTATCATTATAATTCCACATTCAACCTCGAGATTCCTGAGCTTCTTGCATTTGCATAATTCATTCTCCACACTTTACTTTTGCTCAAACCCTGAACTCTAAAAACTCCAACATCGAGATACCTGAGCTTCTTGCATTTGCTTAAGTGGAGTCGGCTGAGTGGGTGCAAACAGCAAGGGGACAATCAAAAGAGGATAAGGGCAGAGAAGGGGACCACCTACAAAGGAAGAGAAAAGTTAAATTTCTGGTCAAGGATGTAATGGAAAAGGAAACAGAGCCTGAATTGGGCATTTCTGGGGATATCTTTGTCAATTTAATTTTTAAAATAACTAAATAAAAGTTTAAATAATTAACTGTTGCCCTTGGATTACGGGGTGGTTGGAGCTGAAGGCTATACAAAGATGAAGGAACAGGAGTTATGAAAGATGGATCGATCAGAGCTGTCGGCTGTTGGATGTACGGCGATAGCGCACCCAATTGTGGAGCTTGAAGAATGAAGACCAGCTCTTGGATTTATTGTGAACCCAATCTGAGGGTAATTGTATGGCTGCGGTGTACCAGACGATGGTGAGGTTTGCCCATACTGATAGTACTGTGGACTCATCTGATTGTATAGAGCCTGCTTTTTGCACAAGTTCACAAATTAAAATCCAAGAAAGCATAAAATATGTGAGGTGCTGAACAAAGAATGAATTGTGATGCTAGATCAACTGGATAAATACCAAATAAACTGATACAGAGCAAAATAAATGGAAGTAATAACTCTCTCTTATCTGATCATTCCAGTTTGTCTCATGGGTACAAATTAAGATTTTGAATCCTGATAGGTGATTAAAATGTAATTTATTATTATTAGACTTCTAATGCCAATGACAAAGAGCCTAGCAATAATGGGTCTAGTCTGCCTTCCTGAACTGGTCTACTCCAGTAAATGCCTATAAATAACGGATCTACCGTTCATGTGACCCAGTGGGGACCGATATTTCATGAGCTGGCCCACTACAACCTGGTGCCTAATTACCACCTTATCACAGAGACATAATTATCCCCTCACAATCACTGCACAAAATTGTGGATAGTTTAATTTTATAAGAAAGAGACCATTACCTGTTGGTAAGCATAATCAGCATGGTAGGTTTGGTACCTGCAAAAGTGTACCAAGGTAAAAATAAGAGATGAGATGAACTGATTGATCATGTTACTATAACTAGTTGCATGCAAGCAACAAAGTGTCCAGTTTAAAGCTAGCAAGGTCAGAGCCCCATCATTAATTGAACTATGTTTTCTATTTCCTTGTTAAGATGTGGAAATAACTAATTTAACAGTTTTGATGGACAAATATCTAAATCATAAAGTACTGATGGGCATATGTATAAATTTCTCTACCAATAAAGACCAGTAAGATTATGTGCCAATTCACTTGATTCGGATCAATTCACTTGATTCACTTGATCCAGGCAGTCTGGGTCTGCCAAAAAATTAACAAATGAATACCTTTTTGTTTGTCTTTTGGCAAGCACGGCATCTCGCACATCATTAACCCTTGGTGCACTACCCCTTCGCATCTGAGAAACAAAAAAAATATTACATTAGACTCAAAACAAAACAATTAATTATAAAGGAATCTTACATGCACAAAATAACACCTATTGTGATCAATTTTACCGCAACTTAATTTTGCGCAAACGATATTACACTACCTTTTAAAGAAATAAAAGTGGCGAAAACTTACTTCAGTCTCAGATTTCAGTATTGCGGTTGCGCCACATCTATTTTTTCAATACTCATATAATGCGGTGAGAGATTTATTTTAAGCCTTCTCTTGTATAATATTTTCATAATTGTTTGATTTGGGAAAGGATGAACAAAAAGATGACGGCCCCCATGGGTCTTATATAGTACTTATGTGACTGCCCAAGCAATTAATCTAAAACCCTAATTTTGACGGTTCAGATCAAATAAGCATAAAATCAGAACGGCTCCAAGCAAAAACCTAGGTACCTTTTCAAAATTCTAGAAGGGACGGTTCAAATCAATGGGCAATTCTAAACAACTGGCGGACATGCCCTATGGAAAACCATAAGGTAGTTTGGATGGCTCGGATTAATTATTCCGTAATTGAAGTGTCATATGAATATTTTATTTCCATATGTAGACATACTTGTGGTAATTTGTGGAAAAGGATGCGTAACTGTCACAATAACAAATTAATTTTCACATTGGGGGAAAGTTCTTACTTGGAAAGTAGTAAATCTGCATTATTCCCTTCTTTAACCACAGAGAATTCATATTTTCAAAAGGATCCATCAATTTCCAAGTAAAACTGAATTAAGTACCAAAAATATTAATCCTTTTTTCCAGCTTTAGCTTGGCTGCATCACAACCTACACCTTTCCTATTTTAGCATGAACATAGATCTTGCTAATAGTTCGAGAAGAAAATAATTAGTTTTCTTGAGCTTCAAGAATTTATTTAACTTTCCGTAAACTGCATTTTTTGCTATATGATACAAAAACCAAATTTTTTTGTTCCCCAAGCACCATATTATTAGTAGTAGAAGCACAAGTGCAAATGTACTAGTCTTCTTTGTTGTAAATGAATTAATTTCATATACAAAATCAGATTCACAAATATATAGTTTCTAGATATCTCTAATCCATTAACCTTGCAAACAATTGGTTCTAAAACACTTTTAATAGAACAATAAAACTAATAAAGGATTGCTACAGTTGTGAGTCTGGCAAACCTTCAAACTTAAAATGTCCTCGATGGGTACAAATATACATACAATAAGGTTCAAGATAAAGCATACCATTTTAACTTCTAATGTCAAGCTAGTAGTATAGGTATCAAAATCAAAAGAGAATTAACCTTAGTAAGCCTTCCTTCAATTCCCCAAACACCATAGTTAATTCCTGGAGCATCACTTTTACCACAATAAACACATCGAATTCTTTAAAGCACTATCCTTGAACCACTCTATCTGACTCAGCACATTGAACTTCCAGATGTATTTAATCAACTCCACAAATTCCCCTAGAGAACTGGAGCTCAATGGGAGATGGCGAACTATTGGGGATGGCGATACTAAAATTGAATAGAGTAGAGAGAAGAGGTGGGGGTGGAAGTGTCGAGATTTTTGTCGGACGGAGAGCGATGGCCCACCCCAAAGTTTTTGAATTCGTATCCTCTGCATTAACTCAAAAGGGAATCTTTTAAGTAACGCATCTGAACCATTAGATATCTTTCAATATCCGTGTAAGCTAGATTCACACTAATATTGAAGGACTTTCGTGTTAAAATCAGACGGTCAGATTGACTCTGTTTAAAATCATACGGTGTCGATGAATTAACTCAAAAGATTCCCTTCTGAGTTAATGCAGAGGATACGTGTTCAAAGTTTTTCCTAACTTAGCCCCGATTCGTAGTTCGGTGCGTATTTGGAAGATGAATATGCTTTGAGATTTGTGTCAGATTAAAAAAACAAACGATTCAGATTTCATTCTACACGGTCAGGTATTTGCACTGGACCTGAATTCATTTTTGAAGGTGCCATACATCTCATTTCTCTGAGATATCTCAACCGTTGAATTCGCATCCTCTGAGATATCTCATATTAATATGCCGGATTTTGTGTAGTTTCTTTTTGTGACCATTGATAATATGTGAAGAGTTCAAATTTTTTCTAGTTATGTTGTATTATTTATTATTTTTGTTTAATTTGATTTCTTGAGTCTTATTATTTTAATAAAATTGTCACATTTTGTCTTATTTAAAAGATATACATTTAATGCGTTTAAAGTAAATATAAATAATGAAACAATGAAACTACTTTTGTATTTTTTATGTTGATTGTTGCTGTAGCTATTTGTATTGTTTATGATTATATACGTTTTTAATATTTTAAAATATAGAATTATTCACAACTTATGCAGTTTCTTATTTGTTCTTGAAGACTTTAATTTATCTTATTTACCTCTTCGCTCGTAAAAGTGTTTCTTATTTATCCCTCATGCATATAATTAGTCTTATATTAATTATAACTAAATTATTAAAATATCTTAATTTAAGAACTAATTAACTCTACTTTTTAATGAAATTAATTTAAGCATAATTCATTATATAAGTTATCATAATGATAATATCTATATTTTTTTTTATTTCAGATTAGCCCACAACCATATATTTTATAATTCTCACATATCATTAAAATAATATTTTTTATATTTTCCCGTTCGGATTAGTACACCCCATAAGTTCTTATGAGATATCAAATCTTTTGAGCGCATTATGTAAAACTAATATTATATTTATTGTTAATATTACACTAATATCAGTGATGAACTAACCCAATAACTGAAGTCGAATCATAAACAAAGAAAATAAAAGCTGGCAAAAAATTAGATGAAATAGTATTTTTTTAAAATAAAAGTTAGAAGTTAAGTCATTCAACTATTTAATATTTTTATTGTTACAATAAAAAAAAATTATCTGAATTTCGAAATTATGATCTATATCTCATAAGATCTATGATCTAGAACGTTGATAGGTTTGGTCAAGAGTTAAAGATAAGAGATTTTAGAAACTCGTATTATCTGTTTTAAGTTGGTTATTTACCGGGCGACTTCAGCAATTTTTTCAGTAGAATTCAGCCTGTTGAACCAATTTTTATCAGTTCACTCTTTATCAGAATCAGACTGAACATGTTACCAAGTTTAGTTTTTTCGGTCAAGCCGACTGTCCGGCACGGTTCTGATAACACTGCTTTTTAGTCAACTTCACAAACCAAATATCATTGAAGAATTTTGATAATAAACACACATGGCTACATTGAAGGAACAACACAAGAAATTTTTGGTAAAAAAAATGGCAGAAAATAAAGAAGCTCGTATGACGGGCCCCCAAGCGTAAAGATTTGAACAAAGCAGTTTTGGTTTGATGCAGCGTAAAGACTATAGATAAAAATAGGACTTTGCATATAGTTAATGCACCGCATGAAGCCAAAATTACTCTGTTCAATTCTTTATCCGAGAGTCGTGTCCAACCAATTGCTTGCTTTCTATAATTTACTTGATTTTTTTTTTTTTTTTTTGCATTTCACTTCACTTGATGACGGTTAATAATTTACTTTCTATACAAATACGGCTTTGCATATAGTTAATGCGCCGCATGAAGCCAAAATTACTCTGTTCAATTCCTTAAATAGCTTAATTTCTATAATTTACTTGAACTATCACTTGACTTGATGACGGTTATTAATTATGTTAAAAATGGAAGTCCGCTCCGCTCCCTTTAAATAGCGACCCGAGAGCCTCGAGACACAATTACACAAACGGCTCTTTCTTTCTCTCCTTTTTCTCTCCTCTTCTTCCTCTTAATTTCTCTCCTTCTCTTCTTCTTCTAAGTCGTAAAAAGGATACCTTTTGTTGCGCTACAGATACAACAGCAGCAGAGAGGTATCAGGTATGTCATGTCCTTCTTCTGATTCTTTAAATTCAAACCATTATGCAATTTAATTACTACGAACAAGGTGGATTTTGAACCAGAAGATAAGAGTTTAATGTGTCTCATAATCATAACACAGCACATAATTTTATAGTTTATATAATAGATAAACTTTGTTAAAAAAAAATACCTTTCTTTATAATATCTTTCTAACAAGGCATTTTTTATCAAATTTAAGAGAGTAACTGAATAAATTTGCTACAGGAAATAAAGACAAAATGTCAGAGAAGAGGCAGCTACCGGATGTCTTATCCAATTTATTACATCGCTGGTTTAAACGATTAAGCATCATCCCTCTTCGCAGTTTCTTAACCTTCAATTTCGGTTCTAAGTATAAATTCATGAATCAACTGTTTGCAAAGCAGGTGAAGTTTCTTTCCTTCCTCATTTTTGTAATGCCTTTTGGTTAATTGTAGCTGAGTTAATTAAATCAATATTTTCTCCTCCTTGACCAAATCCAATATGATATACCGGCGCGTGGCATGCATTAATTTTCTCTTATTAGTTGCATTGTTTTTTTTTATTTAACGAAAAGGACCAATTAGTCATTGGTTTGTATTTGAAGCAAACTGAAAGCACAAAGGTATTGTATATGCTTCTGTTGTACAGTTGTCTGTCTGCCTCATACCTGGACTATACATATATGATATATGTTATCTTTATCTCTATTTCTTAATGATTTTTCATTCATATCTAAGACTCCAGTATACTAAAATATGTACCTCTTTTTGAACATTTCCAATAGATTGCTCCTGAGAAGCAAATGGATCCAATTGAAGAGTACGCCGAAGATATTCATAATTTCTACAAGCTAGTTGAGGTAGATAAGATTCTTCTTGGTGTGTTCTTACTAAATCCTTAATTAGCCTTATTATTGTCAGATACGTACATTGTTGCTAATTACTTAGCCTTTGCCGTATAATTTCACAAGTATCAGAAAATTAAGAAATAACAGAATGTAACTGTGCAGTCAGAAAACAACAAACTCATAGTTTACCAGAAACCATCTGGTACATTAACAGGTGATCAGATCTGATCAGGTCAGCATTTTATTTCTTGATATGTTGTCAGGTTAGGCATGACCCAGTGAATTTATATTAAAAATAATTGCCTACTCGATCTGACAGCATATTCCTAACTCTATCTGAATCGGTACTCAATTTAACAATGGTTAACATGATTTCATCTAAAATTTTAATCTTTCTGTCATACAACTTTTAGGGAGAAAGTCGGCCACGCAATTACTTTAGTTCAGATTCAGGAATCACTCCAAGAGTACGAGCTTCTCAAGTCAATTTGATTGTAGAGATGCACCAGAAGCTTCATTTAAGTCCTGAAACCCTCTATCTCACTGTTTCCATATTTGATCGGTTTCTCTCTCAAGAGAGTACCGTAAAGAGGGTGGAGGCCAAGCTAGTTGGCATGTGCGCTATGCATATTGCTTCAAAATACGAGGAGGTTTATAAACCGCTGGTATGTCGTACGTTACAACACATATTTCTCTTATTTGGAAACTTCTCTTCTTTTGTTTTGGGTCATTTGCAAATACTGATCACCAATAGCATAGTCAGTTATTACAAAAGAACAAAAAAATAATAAATATATTGATTGACCTTTACAGCCGACCAAACTTAACTGTTCCGGACCACCTTATCCATACTGGTAACTACCTTGGCCTGATGAAGTTCCAAATTAAATCTGAACATCAGGGGGTTTCACTGCAGGTCCATATATTATCTCTTTTATTACATCAACTTATGAGCTGGAGCTGCACTTCATTTACATCTCAACTTATTTGTGTTTGGTTGCAAAATGCAAATACTGAAATATGTAGGGTCGCTGTTTGCAAAATGGTAAAATACGTTGGATAAATTGTACAAAAGAGAACCTAAATGATTTTTTTTTTCTTTTCAAAATTCAATAGCTCCAAGATTTTAGCGACTTATGGATGCTGAGATATAGCACAAGTGATGTCCTTAATATGGAAAAGAGGATTTTGAATAGACTTGAGTGGTGTCTCAGTTTGCCTACCCCTTATATGTTTCTAGTTAGATATATAAACATCGAAAAGGTGGACAAAGAGGTATATATTTTCTCTCTTTTGTTTTAGTTTTATGTTTATTGAATGATTTCAGCCTTTTCAGGTGTAACTCTAAAAATTCTAAATCACATGCACTTTAATTACCAAAGGACACGGGAACTCTTTCCTACTAGCCTCCTCTCCTGCTCATTTTTATCATTATTAATGAGTTTTTTTTTTCCAAGAAATTGCGAGAGGAAGGGAGATTAACATTCTGTAGGGCATATGAAATAGTGAGCTATTCTTTCATATAGAGTCTACTTAATTTTTTTTTCTATCTCGGTAATTTTGTAGATGGAATGCATGATATTCTTCTTTTCGGAGCTGGCATTAACACAACACTTCCTAATTGAGAAGTGTCCTTCGTTGCTTGTTGCCTCTTGTGTATACACAGCAAGGTGTACCCTTAAGAAAAATCCCCTCTGGACTAAGACACTCCAGCGCTGCACCAGATACTCTGAGCCACAATTGATGTAAGTCTTCTCTCCTTTCCTTTGATTATTTAGTTCATGATCTATTTTATATCAAAGTTAAATTCTAGTTAATTACCGTAGTAATTTTATTTTCCTGTTGCCATTAGTTGAACCCAAAAAGAGGCAGGTTTGGACCAGCAAAAATGAATATACAAACTTTATTTTATTATATCAGATCAAAGATTTTGTTTTTGTTTAGTCTTTACTCTTTAGTAGTTTGCTAAAAGTGATTTAAAGGATATTATAATTTCATCTAAAATTATTCATTAGAACTCTTTATCTTCAGAAAAATAGAAAATAATTTCCTAGTTTTTTGACAGAACTGACCAATACCGAAGTAAAACCTACTTGTACAATAACCAGACCATAAATTAGGTACAAGTTTCCAACTGCTTGGACTTGAAATCAACTAATACTATTTGGTACTGGTACTGTAACAGAGAATGCGCACAGATTTTGAGGCATGCACATTCCAAGGCTCCCAAGAGCATAATGAATGCCGTATACAACAAGTACTCGCATGAAAGGTTTCATAAGGTGGCGTTGCATGCTCCAGCAGAAGTGGAAGCCTGGAACAATTGATATTACTGTTAGTAGTGTGTGATAGACAAGTTGATTGGTTCACTTCTTGTTCTATTTTTCTTTTACATCTCTGTTACACTGCGAACTCAAAAATGTGATAAAGTCAGTGTGTGATAAGTAGTTAATTGCTTTATTGTTTTTTTTACTAGTTTTGCTTGTTTCTTTAAGAAACGTGTGCATATCTTTGTTGCTCTTTCTTGTATTATATACAGAAATAAATCTGCTGTTATTCCAAAGGGATTACAGGACCCTGTTATTCCTATCTCAACCATTCAAAGTTTTCTACGCACGAATCTCAATGAAATTCTTTTTTTTCATGTGCGAATCTCAACAGAGATCAATGGCTGAGATCGGAATAACAGGGTCCTGTTATCCCTTTGGAATAAAAGCAGACTACTTTTGTCAGGAACAATATTAAGTATGAGAGTAATAAACTTATTCACTTGATTAATATTACATGAATTGTTCTTTTTTTTCGAGAAATTTTGGTTACCTGATTAGAATTTTGTTTTGTAAAGTAAGACTATGTTAAGCTTTCGGGGTTATCCTTTCCGTTAATGTATATATTTATTTGAATGGGGATTTTTGCTTATTAGTTTTTTATTATCAAAATTGTTTTACAATAAAGAAGCACATAAATACAAAGTGTTTACAATTAGGATGAAACCTTGACCAAACAACCTATGAAGTCTATAATATATGCGCCATCTATACAATTTATTATTCAATTAGAATTCACATGAATAGCTTCAATGCTTAAAAAGAATGCAACAATGAAACCACAATGACCCATTAAGTAAAAGAAGGGGAAATTGCGGATGCAGTTAAAAGTCACGCCGTGTATCCTAGCAGTTTGGCGCTCGACAGAGGCACTTGACTCCACTTTCATCAGACTCAATCAGTGTTGAAATATTGTAATCAAATCTGCAAGCACAAAAAAGGCTTACGCGTCAGTAAAATATCGAGAAATAGTTTGATGCTATGCAAAATAAAAAGTTACGGCACATGTGATACGTACAGTAGCTCTTGACCAGCAGGAATGTTCTCTTTGGCTATGAACACGATTCAATTTGTCACACGCAATGTCACAATCCTTGCATAGCAGTTAGGCTGACACTGTACAAAGTTTTTATCAGTGTCAATAACTAAAATAATTGAGAACTGGGTATCAAGTTCAAACGCATATTAGATGAAAAAAAGACATCATGTCCAAGGAACAACAGTCTGATCATATAAATCATGATTTAGATAACACAATTAAGACAGTACCCCATCTCAAATCCTAACCTTCACACATCTCCAACAATTTTTGGATTCTAAGGTGCTCATAAATACTATGTTTATGGCAGAATAACGCATTCTCAGCACAAACCATTAGAAAAGAGTTCCTAAAGCCTGCCAAAAAAAATTACCTTTCTGTTTGTCTTTTGGTAAACACAGCATTTGGCACAAGCTTTCTCAGAACTTATCGATGGCAAATCTGTCTTAGGACGTGCTTTGGTTCTCAGTGTCCCTCTGACAAGCCTCGAAGTCTCAAACAGCTCGGCCTCACATTGTTTCTCTGGTATATCATGCTTGAGAAAACTATTTCTTCTGTGCACAGAACTAATGCATTGCTCTTATTAACATCTCTGCAGATGAATAAACACATCAGCCCAAAAAGTGCTTGGCAAATGCGATAACAAACCAATGAAAAGGAAAAAAAAATATATATAAAGAAAATACCCATGATTTGGACAGTAAGAATCAGAGCGTGATATCTGCTTGCCGTGGCTCACGTAGGTGTGTAACTGCAACCAAAATATAAGCCATGGGACAAGGTGATTTTAACAAAGCAAGAACAAAAAGGAGAACAACAACCGTGTTCTTTTTTTCATGAACAATCCAAACATTTTGACAATCAAATGTACCAAAAAGTACCGACAGTCCATACCAATATCAAACAACTGCTTGTACACTGGTGACTTAAAATTCAAAAATGACAAATTAATAAACAAAACTCTTGAAATACCTCCATGCGGTATCCAGCCCTTGATGCGCAAATCGCATGATAGTAAACGTTACATTTGCAACATTTTGTGCACGTGCCATGGACTTGCTCACATATCACACATTTCTACAAACAAGAACCAAAGTAAATTTCAGTTTGTCATATAAGAAAACTATAAGAATAGAGGTCAATAACCTATTTTCAGTTTATTGGGTTTCTATTTTTTTGTCCCTCACAGTGCTCCATCTCAGCTCAATAACCCAAAGAGGTCCAGATGCTCCAATGTAATTGTAAAAAAAGGAACTTCCTGCAGAGAGGTCCAGATCTGGTACTAAGATGTATGTAGCAATTAACCAGTACAACCAGCACAATATCTGGATAATGACCACTCTCTCTCAAAAGTGGAAATTAACAACAAAATATAAAATTAAAAAATGGAAAGAATGAAGTAGTTAATTATGAAGTAGTTAATTAAAAAAATAGTAACCTTCTTGAAAGAGTCTAAAGGCACACTTAGTACCCCCAACAGCAGGCTCCAATCAGGATCAAGGAATGTCATTTTGGGCTGAAACCATGTGCATGTCACATGCACCCAAAAATCACCCACATCAGTTTTCTCAAGCGTACCTCCTGTTATATTTATTATAAACTATTAAGCAATCACATATTTCGTACTTAAGCTTGTAAATTAATGATTACAAAAGGTTGATAACATATGGACTTCAATCACTCAAATGCCTTTTCTAACAAGCACATAAATTATTATTTTTTAAGTACCTTTGATGGGGCATAGACAGCAGTGTCTCTTCACCTGAGGTTCCTCACAAGCTCTACAAACCCAAGATGTAAGATCATTCACATCTCTTGCACCATAGCATTCCTGATGCACAATCACTTGGCATCTGAAAATTACAGCAAACATTTTTAAAAATGTATGAAATTATTTCATCATACCCTATTTTTTAAATACCCTCAAAATATATAACATGTTCTGCACCACAAGCCTAAGAAATTTGCATTCGCTCTGAAACTAATATATGGCCAAAACTTAATCTTCCAATTTCAGAATCACAGCTTGGCCAGGTTTTAGCATGATACAAAAATCAGCATGGCTTCAACCAGATCAGGATCTGCTCACAAGTTTATCTAGTAACATGGGCTCCATATATTAGCAAATGCAGGTGTGAAACTGTGACCTCCTGGTTGTCAACCTAACACCTCACCACTTGGGACAGTAGACATTCATTGCTCGGTTTTAGAATGGACAGAATTTTTCTATTAGTGAATGAATGACATCGTCATGGTGGCACAGTGAATAGTTTATAGGGAGGTCAAACATTACTACTGAAAATATAAAAAGCAACTCGGTGGTACTATGGACAAAAATAATGTACTAGGAGGAGAGAAGCACCTCAGCTTCTTGAAAAGCATAGAAAATACCTGTTGCATATTATAATTTTATTATAGTCCCAGTCTTCAATCCACCGGCAGACAGTACACATTTCAGTAGTCCACCTTGCATGCACTGGCGAATATGGCTCTAAAAGAATAACAAAACAAGCCAAAAATGAGGTCAAGTGCTATAGTAAACATCAATATCAAGGAAATTTCAGGACCTTATTTAAGTATATAATACTGAGGTGTTTCGTATAAAAAAAGAAGTTTTAACATACGCATAGCTAAATGGTGAATAAGAATTTGATATAATGTGTACCTTGAAGCAACTCCTCCACCTTCTGTTTCATTGTAACTGGAGCATTTCTTTGTGTAGTCTTTGCAACACCGGGTTTCTTGCCAGTCAACTATAAAAAAACCATAGTTAATCAAACAAACAAACGTACAGGTTAGATATCTACAACGTAAGATCACAAATGGAGATGACTTTTTCAACTGTAGGCTTCAAAACTGTTCATCCAGGTAAGACAAGTCAACCCAACTCACTTACCACAACTATTCATACCTATAGACAGGCTGATGGGTTGGAAAATGGTTGAGACTTCTTACCAACCTGACAGCTTGGATCAGTTGGGTCAGGTCACATCGGCAAGGCACAACACAACATGACCACTCACCGATTATTATTGAAATACTCGTGGAAAAAAACAAACATCACAAGTACCCAATGGTAACATTTAATGCAAGTATAAATAGTCTGAAGGAAAACCCAGGCCATTATTAACATTTTGATCAGGCCCTACACTGTCAGACCCACATCATGAGTTAACAATTTGGACCAAGTCTGCATTTTTCTGATGCACTGGCTGATAGGACTATTCATTTAAGAGGGGCTATATTGACGATAAAACCTCATAGACAACTGTGACAGCCAACAAAATGGTTACAAGATCAATAATAAGAAGGGATTTGATGGACAACCATTTTGTCAGTAATTATGTTGTGAAATTAAGTTTGTTTTCAGTACACCCTACAGAATTATTTGAATAAAACTCATTGGCTCCACCACCACCCATAACCAACATGGCTAATCCAGTTTATCAGTGGAGGTATGTTAATTTTTCCACGTGTAAAAAAAAAATTACATAAAATTTCATCAAATACATACCAGGTCATCTAACTTGACGTCAGTGCCTTTGACCTCGACAATAAGCTTCCAGTTTATCCTTCTGGAACCAGTATGACTCTCAAACCTAGCCAGGGTTAGTTTTGTACCATTGCATTGACTGCAATTGCACAGGATCCTGACATAGAACAATCGGTCCAAATCAAATGTTAAGATCAAACAGATATAATCATTTGGATAGTATATGCTAAGTTGGTATTATATATGATGCCAGTCATCAGTGGTACTGTACATATGAGTAACTACCAAATGCAATCAAGCTCAATTAAAAACAATTAATCTTCAAGTTAACAAATTTTGAGGCTCGATCAACCCTCAAATGTGAAACCTTTTTGGGCTTGGCCACCTACTCGGGCTAAACAAAATGTATTATTCAGTTAAGCAAATTGCTAGCATGATTATACTTCTATTTTATGCATTTATATTGTCAAGTGTTTAAACAGTAAATATATGCAGGAGATATAAAAAAAATAACTAAGCACAGGTGCTAAAAACTCACATATGCTCTTTGCACAAATAGAGCCCTTCATAGTCATTGATGTAAACAGGAGTTGTGTCATGTAATTCCACTTTTAAATTTTCGTTCTCACACCTGCTCTCAGAAAAAGTGAGTAAAGGAGAATGCCATGAAACAAATGCAAAAAATAACAAGTTCTATCAATCAAAATAAAGCAAAATTTGTACTTATAAAAAAAATCAGATAAAATAACCAACCTAGTTTCATCAATAGCACTAGGAATTACTGTAGTAGCCTTCATTTTGCCTTTTGCCATGCATGCAGGGCAGAAGTATTTAATGTTTTTCAGCTCCTTCAAAGAAGAAGAAAATTAATAGTAAAATTACAGAGGGTTACACTATCAAATCAGTACCAGACAACCAATGACCCTTAACATGCCCATCCATCACTAGTACATTTCATAACCTGATTATCCAGGCATGCATAATAATACCATTATACCAGTGTCAATCATGCCTATCACTCTATCAGCCTGGTACAATAAAGGTAAGCAGAATACTTAAATTCACATAATAAATGCAAGAAGAGAAGAATGGCAAACCTCTTCTGTGTATGTTTTTATGCACTCTATGTGAACCCTGATCTCACACCCGTCACATTGAGCCTAATGAAAATTGCACAAGAACCACAAAGATGAGTAAAAAAAAAAAAGACAAAAACATAGACAAGCTAAGAATTGAATTATAAATTTGTCCTTTTAGGGTTTACAAGATCAATAATAAGAAGGAACTTGATAGACAACCATTTTGTCAGTTATTATGTTTGTGAAATTAAGTTTGTTGTCAGTACACCCTACAGAATTATTTGAATAAAACTCATTTGTTCCACCACCAACCATGACCATCATGGCTAATTCAGTTTATCAATGGAGGTATGTTAATTTCAATGAATACGTACCAGGTTGTCTAACTTGATGTCAGTGCCTTTGACCTTGACAATAAGCTTCCAGTTTTTCCTTCTGGAACCAGTATGACTCTCAAACCTAGCCGGGTGTTAGCTTCATACTATTGCATTGGCTGCAACTGCACAGGAACCTGACATAGAATAATCAATCCAAATCAAAAGTTAAGATCAAGCAGATATAATCATTTGGACTGTATATGCTTAGTTGATATTATATATGATGCCAGTCATCAGTGGTAATGTACATAAGGATATATACCAAATGCAATCCAGCTCAATTAAACAAACATAAAAATTAAGCTTCAAGTAACTAATTTTGAGGCTCATCAACCCTCAAATGTGAAATTTTTTTCATCTTGGCCACCTACTCAGCTAAACAAAATTTATTATTCAGTTAAGCAAATTGTTAGCATGATTATACTTCTGTTTTATGTGTTAGTGTTTTAAAGCTTGTGGTAGCTAAAACCATTGAGCAGAAACCCTATTTTGATGTTTAAAAATATCTAGCCTAATCTAACAGGCTAACTCCTGATGTGGATGGCTCCAGACAACCCATAAAGGCACCCTATAACCCTAATTTTGGCTAGCTCAGATGAAGAAAATACTCCAATCTGGAGCACTCCAAACAAAAACAATAAGGCACCAAACCCAAAGCTCAAACTCGGATGGTTTATATCAAATAAAACATGATCAGGATATCACACCAATAATTAAGATTAGGTAACCTATCCAAAACCCTAGTCAGGATGTTGCTCAAATCCTCATCTCCATTCAATTGAAACAATTTTTGGCTTCCAAAATTCCTTATTCTCCACTCAACTGAACAACTTTTGGCTTCCAAAATGCCCAGAAATATTAATTGTCAAACAACACATACTCACTACAAACATTTGGAAAGAACTTTAGCTGGTCTGCCAAAAATAAACAAATCAGTACCTTTCTGTTTGTCTATTGGTAAGCACGGCATCTCGCACAACAGCAATCCTTGGTGCATTGCCACTTTGGCATCTGAAAAATAAATAAAATAAAAAAATATACATTAGATTCAAAATAAACAATTTCAATTATAGGAATTTTGAACGTGCACCAAAAATCAACTGCTTTGATCAATTTTACCGCAACTTAATTTTGCGCAAAGGAGTCCACTACCTTTTAAAAAATAAAAGGGGCGAAAACTTGCCTCAGTCTCAGATTTCAGTACCGCAATGGCCACATCTATTTTTGCAATACTCATATAATGCGGTGAGAGATTTATTTTAAGCCTTCTCTTCTGTAATATTTTTCATACTTGTTTGATTTGGGTATGGATGAACAAAAAGACGCCGGCTCCCTTGGGTCTTATATAGTACTTATGTGACTGCCTAAGAGATTAATCTAAAACCCTAACTTTAACGGTTCAGATTAAATAGGCATAATCAGAACGGCTCCAAGCAAAAACCTAGGTACCTTTTCAAATTCTAGAAGGGACGACGGCTCAAATCAATGGGCAACTCTAAACAACTGGCGGACATACCCTATGCAAAACCCTAGCTAATTTGGATGGCTCGGATTAATTATTTCCTAATCTAAGCGCCTTACAAATATTTTATTTCCAAAAGTAGACATACCAATGGTAATTTTAGGAGAAGGATGTGTAACTGCACAATAACAAATTAATTTTAACATTTGGGTAAAGTTCTTACTTAGAAAGCAGTAAATCTGCATTATTCCCTTCTTTGACCACAGAGAACGACTCATATTTTCCAATGGATCCATCAATCTCCAAGTTAAAAATTAAAACAGGAGTGCCAAAAATACTAAAAAAAATTCCTGCCTTATCTTGGCTGCATCCCAACCTACACCTTTCCTATTTTAGCATGAACATATAAAATTTTCTTTGAGCATCCGAGTTCTTTTCTTCCGCCCTTTGAACATAATAAAATTTTTCCTTGAGCATTATTCCTTCAGCATTATCATAGATCTTGCAAATAGTCCAAGGAGAAAAGAATTAGTTATTCAATTTTCAGTAAACTATTTTGTTTTTGCTAAATGATTCAAAAACCATATTTTTTTTTGGTTCTCCAAGCACCATATTATTAGTATAAGCACAAGTGCATATGTAGTAGTCTTGTTTGTTATAAATGAGTTAATTTCATATATAAAATTGGATTCACAAATATATATTTTCTAGTTACCTCTAATCAATAGCAACTTAAAATATCCTCAATGGGTACAAATATGATGTACTGATAAGGTTCAAGATAAAGCATACCATTTTAATTCTAATGCCAAGCTAGTAGGTATAGGTATCAAAATCAAAAGAGGATTAACCTTTGAAATAGAAACTTCCCCTTCAATTCCACCAGCACCAAACTTAATTCCTCGAGAACCACTTTTACCTCCAGAAACACATCCTTTTCAAACAACACTATCCTTGAACCCCCTCTATCTGAATCAGCTCGTTGAACTTCCAGATGTAAATTGACTTCACCTCTGCATTGATAGGGTTTACAATTCTATATCTAGTACAATCAACGACCAGAACTTCGTCAGCAATGAAATTTTCTGTATGGCGATGACCATGGGCGAAGTGGTGGTGGAAGTGTCGAGATTATTGTATGAGAAGGGCGATGATCATGAGCCATGGCATCTCCGTCACCATTTTTATTCAAGTAGCAGGGTTTATCGGAAAGTTTTATTTGCTCTCTGTTCGTCTGTCTTTCTCTGATCTTCTGTGGACAGCATTTGTGTATTCAATTATGTAGCTTCCATTAATGGAAACACATGGGTTTGATACTTTGATGTCAGGACATAATAACTAAACATAAATTCTTTGTTTATCAATATATCTGATAAAATATCTATCGGATGACAGGATTATTTGTCAAATTCATTCGACAACATTTTCGACATACGGTCTACATTTTGCATTTTGTGTTCTATTGAAATTCACTATCAGAAGTTTAAAAACAAATTAATTTAGTGGTTAATAAAATAGGAACGAATTTAATTTTCAACTCGCCTAAAAATTTGCACTCCTAAGCTCATATGACTCAATTATTCAATAATTATTTGTTTTGTATCCGTATTTGTGAATTATCTGCTCTGTACGATTTGATTTTACATTTTGACATCCGTTTACTATTCATATTTGTATCCGCTCACTGAAAAGTAGATATGGATTTGGTATTAGCATTATCCGCTCCGATTTTCACTCCGTTTATACCCCTAGCTCTCTCGCATTACTAGAAAGAAATAAGAGTGAGGCTATGCACACTTGCACAGTAGCATAGTGCATGGTGACAAATGAATAGTTCGGGTTCGATTCGGCAGGATCAAAAGTTTATGATTCGAATATAATTCGGGATTGTTTCGGTACAACAAGGAAGTAAAAAAAACCTTAATTTTTTTTTGCATTTTTCTCACGAATAATTCGCAAATAAAACATATTATATATTTTTTTACAATTTATTCGGAGTTCGGTTCCAAAACGTCAAAACAAAAACAAATAAAACACGAATTATTTGCTAATGTATTGCGTATATTGTTACTATGGCATAGCGTACCTTTCTTCATACTATTGGATCATAAATTTATTTTGAAAATTTAAATCTATATGAACTATTCAGCATTAACTAAATTTTATATTTTTTATAATTTTTTTACTAAATTTAGATAGATAAAAAAAATTGAAAAGTCTGAAGGATCTTTAGATTAATTGATCGAGTAATTTTCATCAATTTAAAAAAAACAGTAAAAAGTTTCAAGAATATAAATTTTGTTCTATAAATTTATTTTCATATGAAAATCAAGTTGAATATTTCAGATCAACAATTTAAACTTCGAAAATAAAAATATTATTCTTTACACTATACATTACCCCAGTCTCGACATCAATGTGTTCCACATTTGTAACCACTGATATTTAATTAAGCTAACATTTTTTTAATTATACTATCATTTATTATTTTATCCGTTCAATTAGTTAAAGAAAAAAATGAGGTGGCATGACTAATGACTAATGTACCAGCACTTTATCATGTCATGTGATAGAAAAAAAAATTAATGTAACTTGATATGACTAAAACAAAATAAAATAGTCATATGTTTGCCCATTTTTTTTTCCTTTAAGTTAGTAAATTATAAGAAAATCAGAAGAAAAAAAATTGTTAATTAGTGTGAACAAATTGCACAGTAAATTTAAATAAAGAAACAATGTTAAAAATCTAGTCAATTTGCGTAATATGTCATTTTTATCGAAGAGAAATACGTCACGCAACATGTGAGTCACCTCACATGATCGACACATGTGACGTAACGTATTGTAACAGAATTAATAACGGCGTAACTAACTTCTTTCACTGTATTTGATTTAATTTTTCTTTTTCTATTTATCTTAATTAGACTCTTTTGATTTCAATAAAAAAAATCAGTGGGGATTATCCACTTTTGTTAAAAAAAAATGCATTAATTAGATAGCTTTTGTATTATCATTTTTCCTTATTTAAATGAAATATATTTTATGTGCTTAAAATTCAATGTAAATCTTTATAGAAAAAAAAAATTTTTTCTCGATAAATTTTTATAAAGAGTACGGGAAATTTTTAATTGTGAATACATATTAAATTCGGGGACAGTGTGCCCATTGCTATGATGCTATCTGCTACGTGTTTGATCACATAACTGAATTTATTAGTAAAAATAAATTAAAGGATTTTGAGCGGTCATCGAATGGATTTTAAAAATCATATAAATTTATATTCGTACTATGGGTTAAAATTTCACGGTACTCATAAAATTTAACTCTAAAAAAAATTATATAAATCATATATAAGTATATAAATTTTGAAATAAAATTGACCGCCATTAATATCAGTCACCCAATTAAAACTTTAGAATGGATATCGAACAATGTTAACGGTTTAGATTAAATTACAATGACTCACACTGGATTCCTTAAAAGTAACTAAAATTTGAGTTTGGATTTGCAACGTTTGATTAGTTTTGGCATAAATATTAAAGGGGCTCCGTAAGTCTTCAATTTCGGCTGAATTAGTTTGAATTTTGATTGGATTACCCGGATCCAAACTCAAAATTTGAGTTAACTTTAAAGGATATTGGATACCCAAGTTTTTAGGATAGTCATCGTTTGATAATAGAGAAGGGTTCAAATGTCTTCACTTTTTGTGCATCTATTTTTTGTGTCTCTATTTTTAGAACCAACAAATTTAAAAGTTAAATTTCAAAATAAACTTTTAGATATGATCTATATCATTTTCTCTTTGCACACGTAAAAAACTATGATATTTTAATTTTGTTTTATTATAGTATCAAGACTTTGCAAAAATACCGATATGGATGAAATCTTGATATTTATTTTTCTACTTATTGATTCATATAAAATCAAAATTGGAAAGTGATAATATTTTATGTGTATGTAGAGAAAATAATATAAATCGCATCTAATGATTTTTTCTTAACATCGAATTTTTCTTAGAAACTAAAAATATAAAGGCACGATGATACAAAAAAAATTAAAAGTATTTGAACTCTGTGTAGAATTTTGTTCCATAATTCGGGCACAATGCAAGACCTCCTAGAGAATTTTGTATTCTAATCTTCTAAAGTAATCTAATTTTTGGATTTTGGATCAGGACCATCCGAATCCGTCGCTCGGGATGTGTACGTTCCACTTCAAGATGAATTGTCGTAGAATCGGACGGTTCCGATCTAAAACCCAAAAATTGAGTCACTTCACTGGATCTGAATTTGAGAATTTCTCCCCAAAGAAAAAGATGAGCAATTTTTGTTTTTCCTCTTTTTTTTTCCCTTGAGTGCTACTGGCCCACTGAGAAGGGGTCCATCAAACAAATCAAAGCCTACTTTTGCGCACACATTCTCGCCTCAACATAACACAATTAATAGTATCACTGGTATGTCTATGCTTAGAAAATTTTGGATAAGAATAAAAATCTTTCCCTCAGAATGGGCACACTGTCTGTCCCTACGTTTCCACTTGTGTTGACTTAGTAGTAATTTAAGAGTATATCGCTATATGATATCTGTTAAAACTCAATCATATCGTAACAACTAACCAGCATTCTTTTGAATAATGGGACTCCTCTTGCTAGAAAGTTAAAACAATTTTAATTTACTTGCCAAACATTCCAATCCATAACTAACCACCTACTCACAGGAAGGGCTGCAAACCAATCAAACCAAATCAAACTTAATTCTGCTCAAGTTCGAGTCGAACTAATTTTAAATCAAACTAGTTCGAAATTGAAGTAGAATTTTGAACTAAAAATAAGAGTTTTGAGTTTGATTCGGTGTGATTTGAACCGAACTGATTCGAAATTGAAACATAATTTAGAACTAAAAATAAGAGTTTCAAACCGAGCCACACTCAGTTCGAGTTTGATTCGAACCGAACTGGATTTTATTTGTTTCAGAACCAAGCTAATTTGATTGTCTTGAACTGAATTTTTTTTTAATCAAACTCAATCAAATTACAAGCCACTATCTTTTTTTGAGCAAATAAATAAAACAAAAACAAACTTTTAACATGAAAATTAGTAACTTTCATTCAATTTGCCTTCAGATAAAAACTACCGAACAGCACTGGATTTCTATAAAAATTAATAAAATATTACAAATACTAGTGCACATTAGGTGCTCTTAGCGTACAAACTAGAAACTACTAATACCCGGTGACTTGTCATACCTACTTAATTCACAATCCAGCCCGTAGATTTCTATTTGGCTATTTTGCCAAAACACCATTAATCAATACTCTTTAAGTAAAAGATCCCGCTAATTAAATTAAATACTCCATCCAATTAAAGAAACATAACTAAAAAAAAAAATTCCTAAATTACCATATTCACCGTTGGTTATGATCATTGGACACGTGGCCGCTTGTAGGCCATCGATATCCTCCTCCTCTCCCGCTGTATCTCCAGCCGCCTCTTCCTCGCCATTGCTGACTTGGCAGCCTTCTCCTCTCTGTCAGACTGACACGTCACGGACACGTCATCAGTTGGTTTTTCATTCAGGTCGATCTCCAATCCGCGCCGTTCGATGATCGCCGGTGGCGGTGGCGGTGGCGGTTGGGCCCACTGTGGTTTCACATTCCTGTTCGTTGACTGAAGAGTGGGGCCCACGGGTTTGAGCTGGTTTAGGTCTCTAACTTCTGATTGCGCCAATAGCTGTTCAAAAGGGCGTTTTAATTAATAAATTCAAGAACCGAGGGGCCCATTACAAAGATTATTAATAAAAATATTGTTTTAATTTTTTTATTGACTGGGGAGAATTTTTTTACTTTTGACAAATCTGTGGGAGAATTTTTTTTTCTTTTACCTTGGAATTTTGATCTCTTAGATAGAATTTCATCGCATTTTGTCTTTGAAACTTCTCTTGCAACTGTAAAAATTCCTGAAATATTGTAAAAATAATTTATTATCGTATTTTGAAAAGAAACAAAAACTGAAACAGATGAAGGCGAAAGGACCGGAGACGCGGCAAACAAGGAAAAACCACAAACAGATAAAAAAAAAAAAAAATATAGCACTTATCTCACAGAAAATAACTTCGTCAAATTCAGAAGAAAAATATACAGAAATAAAATTAAAGAAGTTAAAAGGTACTAACTCGACTGAGATCCGCTTTCTCCTTGGTTAAAGCCGCAATCTGCTCTCTCTTCTCTTTTAGTCGCTGCAAAATTTAACAAAATGAAGAAACTACGAAGTAAATCAAAAACCTCCGATAATTCGAAAAAAATAAAAAAAACGAAACATAGAACATTGAATTAAAAGCGAGAAATTTACATCTTTCTGACAGTTAGGCTTCTTGTCCTTGACCTGCTGGACAGGTTGGGTCACGATCTGTTCTTCACTACTGCTGTTCAGGAAACAGAGAGGCGTGGCAGGACTCCCTGTTTCTTCTTCTTTCTTTTTCTGTTCATCAGAGGAGGTCAGACCGGCCGGGTCGTCCCGGTCCGGTTCGGGCTTGAACTGGTACGGAGGCTCAGTCCGACGTCGTCTTTTACCCCATTGGAATGGCACTTGTGGAGGCGAGTCAAGAACGATACGGGAGACCTCCAGTAGGATTGAGGCGACCTCTCGTTCCTTATCCGTGAAGAGATCTAGCGGAGGTTGTTGTGTCGCCATGTCTTCTGTAGTTCTGTGTTGTGTTGTGTCGTGTCGACTGTCGAGTCGTGTAAGGGAAAGAAAGAAAGAAAGAAAGGGGGGCGCGATTGGGCAAATAAGGGGAGGAAACACGAAGAGACACTGAGGAGATGCCACGTGTCAGAGGATGGAGATAGGTCTGGCGAGTCTTTTATACGAAACCGACTCCGCTGCTCGCCAAACAGGAGAGCAGTATCTTACTTGTCTAAATCTAACCGTTCATATGAATTACGATTCGTGTATTGAAAAATTAAACGGCTAGATTTAGACAAGCGCGGTCCTGCTCTCCTGTTTGGCGAGAAGCGGATCGGATCCCTCATTTACTTTCCTTCCTTCTCTCGCACCCACGGCCCCACTTCTCGCCGAATCCGAATTCTCTGCATTAACTCAAAATTTGAGTTAATTCATCTTAACCGTCTAATCAGAACCCAGGTTAATCCGGCCCAAGGTGTTCCCCACGAGGCCCTTTTAATTTTAGTGTGAATATAGATCAGACGGTCCTAATTCATTTTTCATTAACTCAATGTTCAAGTTATTTCAGAGATCCGAATTCCTTTTCGTCTTGGTGGTTATTTTAGTAAACTTCTTTCTTTGTGATATATTCTTATTTAGTTTCCAAATTGGACGGTTTTTCCGAATCCAGATAATTCTCTGTAGATTCCGCAAAAAAATATTATAATTTTGTGACGGTTAAATTGATTTGATTTGATTTTTCAAAAAATATACATTTATTTTCAAAATTTTAATAATTTATAATTTAAAACTTTAAATGTCAAATAATACTGTTAAATATCACTATATCAGGATTAGCGTTCTAAAACGGGCCGGACCGGGATGGACCGGGTTCAACCCGTCCGGGTTCACGGGTTGGCCAGACACGGGTTCGGAGGGTTCACGAGTAGGCGGGTAGGCGAGTAGACGGGTAGACAGGTCAAATTTTTGAAAATCTACCCTTGCCCGCCCGTGGACCCTTACCCCCACGGGTTGGCGGACCGGGTTCATGGGTTGGTCTAGACCGGGTTTTTTTTTCTGTTTTTTTCTTTTTTTTGTTTAATTTTTTCGGTTTTTTGAAAGAAAATATTTGATAACAAAAATAAATATGTGAAATATTTGAAATTATTTGAAATTATTTGAAAATAATTTATTTGAAATATTTCTTTTTCTTTAAGGTTCTCATGTCTTTTAAAAAACTCCAAAAAAAGAGAAAAAAAAAACCGAATTATTTGAAATTATTTGAAATATTTGAAATAATATTATTTGGTAATAGTTTTTTTCTTTTTTTTCAAACCGAATCATTTGAAATTATTTGAAATATTTGAAAACAATTTAGATTTTTTTTTAAAATACGAATTATTTGATCTTCAAAACCGAATTATTTTAAAACAATAGATTTATAAACAAAAGCTACCCTCCTCCTTATTCAGGGTTTGGGACCGGCTATGTAAAATAACATAGGCGGAGTTCTAACATTTTTTTGTTAGTAATTATTCTTTAAAATGAATAATTTAAAAAACAGGTGAAATGTTTAGAAATTTAGAATTTAAAAAATAATCATAAATATTAAAAGAGATTAGAAATTTATACCGACACTACATATCTAGAAGTTGTCGTTCATATACCATGTTTCGGTCTCTTCCGCACCGTCTGAATCTGAATTAGAATGGGTCAGTTGCTCGGTACCGCTTTCTTCAGTTTCAGCTGCGGATGTTGTTGTTGGAGGATCTCCATGTTGCATGCGGTTTTCGGCATCGATCCAATCTTTCATACACACAAGTCTCTCAAAGACATTGGGACCCAACTTGCTGCGCTTATCAGAGAGGATTCTGTGTGCAGAACTGAAGCAACATTCCGAAGGGACGATTGAAACAGACACGGCAAATACGTCGCGAGCCATCATCGCAGCGTTGGATAATGACTTGCATTCCTCCTCCACCATGCCATGATGTCAACGTTTTCTTCTTCGTGACGTATCAGATCATATCTCATTAACTCGTTATCGGTAGAAGATGTGTGCGGGGCTTGATCGAACTGGAAATCTGATAACAATCCACCACTGCTAGTGCTCCTTGAAATATTAAAAAATAAATAAATTAGTGGACAATTAATGTAGATATTATAAATAATAAAAATAAAAAACACATATATTTAAGTTCATACCTAGTGGCGACACGGGACGAAGATAGTTGGTTTCGGTTGTCATTCATTCTTGAGTAGTATAGGGCAAACATCTCTTCGAATTTACTATTTATGTGTGTTTCCACACCACCTGTGTCTAAATGTAGATTTCTCTTGTACGCTTCAAGCATCGTGATTGTGTAATGCCTCTTGAATGCGGGATTGAGGCAGGCTGTGATAATGGCCAAGAGGGGTACATCTTCCCAGTATTTTAGGAATTTTTCTCTCATGGCATCTACGATCGGTGCGAGAGATTGATACTGTGTTTGACATTGTTCCAATTCGTTATACACTTTAGAAATTGAATAGAGATGTTTTATCAACTCAAATGCCGTCGGTGAGTACGAGTAGGATAGTTTGACGGTTGCTTTAAAAAAGGTTCCAAGAAATTTTTTAAGCTTTTCTAGTTACGACCATTCTCCTTTGGAGGGTTCCAATGCCATTCCTTCAGTGGTTGAGACTCTCAAAAACTCTCCTACAGCATCCTTGTACGGCTCGCATCGGTTTAACATCCTGTAGGTAGAGTTCCAACGGGTATCTATATCCCAAGGCACTCTCAACTTGTTCAATCCCATTCGGGTACATAGGTTCCCAAACCGTTGTTTTATTTCTTGGTTTGAAAAAATATGGGCAAGACATAGCTTCAATTTGATTATCAACTCATTTACGGCTGGTGTTTTAAGGCCCGCCTTCATAACGAGGTTAAGTATGTGGCAAGCACACTTTTGGTGAAACATTGCACCATTCATGATTAGATTTAGCGCCCGTTTAAAAATATCAATAAAAGCTATGTTGTTGCTAGCATTATCGAAAGAAATAGAAAATATCTTGTTGTTTGTATCCCTTTTAAGGTTATACTCTTCTAAAACTAACATAATGGATTGGTAAATTACTATTGCAGTGTCCAGAGAATCTAACACCTGAAAACTTAAAACCCTTTTCTGTAATACCCAATTTTCATCAATCCAATGCCCGGTAATACAAGAGTACCCAAGTCCATGTTTATTGACAGTCCAAATATCGGAGGTAATTGAGACCTTATTGTTTGCATATGCAAATATAGCTCTGAGGTCATTTTTTCGGTCAGTAAATTGTTTTTTATTTCTTTGGTAACTTGTTATGGTGCAACCTCTTGTATGCCGGTTGACCACACCCCCGAATTACCAACTGGGAAAAACTCATGCAACAACCCATACTTATTGGTTGTTCTTTATGGGTAATGTACCGGGCCATTTCACTAAGCATGACCTTTTCATCATATTTCTGGTGAGTTCTGGTACCATCCAAGTTCACAAGGGTTTGGACCATTCTCGGGTCAACCTGGTCGTGTGGCTTGTGACCCTTTCTTATGTGCATGTCGACATGCCTTTTAAAGCTACTCATACCTTGGTCTTTATCATATGTAAAACCTTGTGTGCAACTATTTACCTTACACCTTAAAGTATGCAAAGTGCCGTCCGGGAGCTCGGTCGTTTCATACCAGGGCATCCAAGGCGCGTTGTATTTTGGTTTTTTCTTCTTCTTTGGTGTTGGTTCATCGGGGGGGACTCTTTGCGAAGGACCGGCAGCTTCGACTACAATTTTAGGGACACTTGTCGAGGGAATACCTCCTAGTGAGTTAGTGAAATCACTCGATCCTATTGATGAAGTGCATCCATATGCAGTGTTAGTACCTTGGGGTCCGGAATAGTACGGTTGTGTCGGTTGGAAGAGATATTGTTGTTGAAATTATTGTGGAAATTATGGTGGAAATTGTTGTGGACATTGTTGTGAAAATTGTTGAGAATATTGCTGTGGAAATTGTTGAGAATATTGTTCGAGATTTTGTTGGGGATTTTGGTGATAATTTTGCGTAAGATCCTCACCAAAAAGATCGATCGATACTCTCGCTGCGAAACTCTCATTCGGATTGCTAGGAGGACTTGCCATTTTTAAACCTATTCAAAAATAAATCCGAATTTAAATACTTCACCAATTCAAAAATTAAATATATCCTATTTGTTTAACCTATTAAAAATAAATCCGAATTTTAAAATATAATCTAACATATTAAAAAAAAAATCTAAATACTTCACCAATTCAAAAACTAAATCTAACATATATTTTTTTAACCTATTAAAAATAAATCCTAATTTAAAAATAAAATCTAACATGTTAAAAAACAAATCTAAATACTTCACAAATTCAAAAAAATAAATATATCTTATTTTTTTAACCTTTTAAAAATAAATCTGAATTTAAAAATAAATTTATACATATTAAAAAATAAATCTAAATACTTCACATTTTCAAAATCTAAATCTAACATATTTTCTAAAACTATTCAAAAATAAATCCGAATTTAAAAATAAAATCTAACAAATTAAAAAAAAATCTAAATACTTCACCAATTCAAAAACTAAATCTAACATTTTTTTAACTTATTAATAATAAATCCGAATTTAAAAATAAATTTTTATATATTAAAAAACAAATTTAAATACTTCACATTTTCAAAATCTAAATAAATCTAACATATTTAACAATTTCTACAAATTACTACAAATCCAACATAATCTAAAAGTAATTAAATCTAAATACAACAAACTAATCTAATTACTTATCAATTTCTACAAATTACTATAAAATAAATCTAATTATCCACAAATTACTACAAAATAACTCTAATTATTTAACAATTTCTGCAACTACAAAATAAATCTAACTATCTACAAATTACTTCAAAATAAATCTAATTATTTAACAATTACTACAAATTACTACAAAATGAATCTAAATATCTACAAATTACTACAAAATAAATCTAATTATTTAACAATTACTACAAATTGCATTAAAATAAATGTACCTTCAAATATTGTAGAACGAATTTGTAGAACGAATCTTGCGAGATTTTGAACTAACCTTCATAATTTTGTTTGCGGATTTGTAGAACAAATTAAATTTACAACTATTTTTTTGAACAATAAATTTAAATTTTGAGAATAATAAAAATATTGATAGAATGAGTGAATAAAAAAATTATGAGAATATGAGATATTGAGATGTGAAAAAATATGAGAGATTGGGGTATATTTAAGGAGGTTTTGTTTGGGGGGAATGAATTTTGAAAATTTTAAACCGTTGTCTGTGTCTCTGTGATTTCAAATTCAAATTGTGAACTAAATCCTAACCGTTCAAATTTTTTCATTGACAAATCTTATTGAAATTATTTTTACAAATGCGAATCTCGATAATAATCAATAGCTTAGATTAATTGGATTTGATTTTATTAAAGTTAAAGGGGTAGGGGCCGGCGGGTAGGGAATCACGGGTAAGGCGGGTCACGGGTTGTTGGGTACGGGTAGGCGGGTAGGTGGGTACGGGTTTGCGGGTAAGCGGGCGGACCGGACAGGCGGACGGACCGGGCAGGATAGGCGGGTTCACGGGTCACGGGTTCGGCAGGTTTCGGTTTCAAAAATTGAACCCTTATCTGGATTTTGACCCGGTCCGGCCAACCCGTCGAACCCCTCCAACCCGTGGGCGGACCGGACCGGGTCACGGGTTAGGAGTTTTTTTTAGAACACTAATCAGGATTATTTATAATTTATCATTTTTCATGCACATGTAGAATATTATTGGTTTTTAACTTTTTTTATTCATAAAAAAATGGAAATGATATTATTTTATTATATTTCTAAAAATATTTTATATATATATATATATATATATATCCAATCCAGTCGTTTTATTCTGACATTTGAATTTTATAATTTTTGTTATTAAAAAAAGCATGATGTAAGCACTATAAATCAAGATACTTGAACTATTTTCTTATAATTTGTACTGATAGAAGTTATATTATTTATTCTTAAATAACTCTTGTCTAATTTATTTATTGCGGCCAACTTTATTAATTTTTAAAGGACACTTATTCTGATACAGTAATGTGATAATGTCTATTATTTTATTTATTGAGCCTGATTTAGTTTTCTTGTGACATTGGAAGTGCTCTGGTATGTATTTGTGCATTGATTTGAATATGTTTTCTCAGTGCACTTTGACATTCTTTTCCATTAAACCTGAATGTTTCCACATAAAAATGAATACCAATTCAAATTTAATTTGCACTGTTGAACCGCTTATCATGTGCTCATTTGTTAAAAATAAAGCTAATAGTAAAAAAAAAAATAAGAAGGGAGAATTCATCTTTAATTTAGTGACAAAAACAATGTTTTCTGTTTGAGAGGTTAGGAATTTCAAACTCAAATAGAAATATCTTTTGAATCCGTTCAACAATAAAATAGAGGAATAGAGGAATATAGTGGAAAATAAGTTCTATTTCTGCCAAACAAGAAAATATAATTGAGTGGAATTGAGGAATTATAAAAAGTGGAATTGAATTTGAACTTTTGCATCCAATTTCCTATTCTATGAGAAAGGTGAAATAGAGGAGTTGATTTTTTTCAAGAGAGGAATTTGACCCATTTATTAATACTATTACACTATTTCACTCCACCATTAACCGAACACAACTGAAATAGTGATGAATTGAAATTTATTTGAAATTCTACTTTTTTTCCTACTCTAATGGTTTGCCGAACGAATTATTTGTGAATATTAAATAGTTAGGTGGTTTGATCTCTCATATTAAAAAAAAAACAAAAAAAGTAACATTGATGTATTAGATTTCACAAAATGGAAAAATAAATAAACTCTATATTAAAAATATATCTATAAAAATATAATTTTACGGAAGGGTACATTGCAATGTTATCAGAACCGGACCGGATATTGAACCGCAAAAGCTTCGGTTCAATGGTTTACTGATTGGATCGGTGGTTCAACCGGTTCAATTGCTGGTTTTCTAAAATATATATATATATATATAGATAACTTATAATCTAAAAGCTAAACTGATTATATAATACTGGTTAGATATAGTACTCTCTTTGATATAATATGGTTCTTTTGCAAAATTTAATCTATAGTTAGACAAAAAAGAAATAATTAGTACTATATTTCTAAGTCTGCTTAGACAAAATTTAACCTGTCAGAACTAGCGATTAAGAAATCTCCCAAGTTTCTAGTGATTATTCCATATTTAATATCAGTTTTCAGTACAAAAATAAAATCACAAGTATTCAATTGAGAGAAAAACATGTATAGACTTATTACTAAACAATTAGACACAATTATTGGCAACTCTACTACTCTCATCTAAATCTTATTTTGGTTTGAGCATTTTGTCGAACACCTTTAATGCACTCATCTATTCAATACAATCATCTCAAAAATTCAAGCTTTTCAAGTGCATGGACTACAAATCCGAATTAAATGATCAAATGATAATACTTACAGTATCTAATGCAAGTTCTTAAGTGATTTTGTTTCAAACTTATGCCTTCGGAAATCAGAACGTTCTTGAGTCTATGTACAATATACCACAATAAATACAAGGATGTTGAAGGAGAAAGCCAGATTTAAGGAGAAAGGAGAACAAATTTCTCATTTCTGTCCATCTTAGTGTGTGGAGAAAAGGCAGGAAATGGAAAATCTCACGAAATTGGAAGATACACGAAATTATCGTTTCTGCAAGAGGAAGAGAAAGATATAAAGATATATCAAATTTTGATTTGAACCGTGGTTTAACTTGATTTTCTCCAGCGACTTTTTGGCACAAACCGAACGATAAAATTGTTTTTAACCGATACAACTACTTAGGCGATAATTTAAAAGAACCGAACCGGACATGTGACCGGTTCCGGTTTTCTCCGGCCGGACCGGCCCTGGTACACTGAATTGAAGGTCCCCAACCACATGGGAAATAAATTAATTTTAACGTTTATGTTAGTTAATATAATATCCGGCAAAGGAAGTTGCCATGTGGTTTTGTAGCTTTTTGGAATGTGCTCCAACTTTAGTAAAGAAGATTAGTATCAATCGTGTACCGTTAAATCTGATCTGGACGGCCTAGACATGGCTACGTGCCAAGAGCTCTGCAATTTGTTCCGTACAATTGAAAGAAGAGGATGGCACACTGCCAATTGTTGTCTTATTGTTGTCATATTTTTCCAACGCGTCAATTTGATAGAGGCGGTTTGCTATGCATATCTGACGAAGATAATTTAACAGATAAACATAACATAACATGAATTAAACAGATGGGGTATTTTATTTTTACAACCTTTTTTAGGAAAAAAGAAGTGATAACGTAGCAAAGCCCTAGTTAATAATTAGTACCTATTTAAGAGGATCCAGTAGACTGGAAAGCGCTTGTTTAGCTCTATTTGGACATATAGTTTCTTTTGTGAATTGCTTAGTCCTCAGTTTGATATCTAGGAGTTACGGATTTTACATCTTTTGGCTGATAGTTACTTGTTTCTGGGTGTTTTATTTTCTGGCATGTACTGTAAATATTTTGTATCTGGTTGGTACCAATTTTAGGTACCGGCTACTTGTGGTTTCAATATGAAATTGGTGGATTATTACACTATTATTCAAAAAAAAAAAATAGTACCTATTTATGGGCATCCCAAGTTTTACAATTGAGTTGCAATTAGGGGGATAGTGGTAAAATTATATACGTATTCATTTTTATTTTTTAGATACGGATACAAATCAGATATTAGACAGATATATTAAACAGATACAGATGTCTGTTTTTTATAATAGTGAATAACATAATTTTTTCATAATATATATTAAACTATATATTATATATTTACTATTCGAATACGGATAATTACAATTTAAAACCATATTCATATATGTATCTTCATGGATATTCGAATATCGGACATCTGTATCTAATTTTTGAATATAAATTCGTATACAGTCAGATAATCTCCGATCCGTTTGCACCCCTAGGTGCAAATGCCTCTTTCTCGAATGGCCTATAAAATACTCATATTGTATCATCTGATGTGAACAAAATATGTTTATCTATCTAATTTTTTAATTGATAAAACGGATATGAATAATAATTTTTTTATTATTAATTGAACAGGGAAAAGAAATATGTTGTTTACCTTATCCATTTTGCGGACTCGGTGCATAGAGGCAGAGGCAAAATTTGACTTTGAATATATATAACTAACTAAACATCATATATTTAGAAAACCTTATAATAGAAACTAAAATCTATATAATACCAGATAATATTATTCTTTACTATTTGATTTTACTTCGCTGCAGTATTTCAAGTACACATTTAGTATATTTTTTATTTTTCTTATTAAAGAGTCTCGATACATCCAACATCTCTTAGATATTATTTTTGAGAATTGAATATGCGATATGTAGAGAGCCAAATCTAAAACATTATCAGGAATAGTTACCTTTATGAATTTCAAATTTTAATTTTGTATATTAAAATTTAATTAATTTTTTTTTGTTTGCTAAAGTTTTGTATAGTTCAATTCTTATTATTAAATATTAAATATGCACTTGTAATCTAAGTGTATTAATTTTAATTTTTATTAGTTGTAGAAATTTGAGTTCAAACTTCGTGTATATATATGAGGAGGGATCTATTTAAAAAGGGATACCGGACTACACTCTATTTTTTTTTTAAGTTTTTAAAGTCCAAACAGTTGATCCAAACCGTTCAACATGATGGATATATTAAAATGTGCTTGTAGATTAAATTTTACACTTTTTTGAATTTTTTACTATTTATTAAGTATTTTGCAAAATAGTTGTTTCTAGACCATTGAATTTTTATACCTATTTTAATATAGTAAAAAATATTCAAAAAAATGTACATTTTTTTTTTATCGCTGATTTTAGATAATTTGATCTGCATGCACATTTTTATACATTTATTATGTTAAACTGTTTGGATTGACTGTTTAGATTTTAAAAATATAAAGTGTAATCCGATGTTACCAAAAAATAGTGTAAGTGAATCTTCCTCTCTCTCCCTATAGAAAGAGATATAGATATAGATGAGTAGAACTAGGGTGCTCCTAAGTTCACCAAACCTCTTGTGAATTTGACTCTAAAATATATCGAATCGACTTTAAACGAGGGATCTAAACCGTTGAAACCCTTCTACCTAATGAGTGATGTGTCTACATGTGAAAATTTTCAAGTTTCGAATTAATTTAACATAGGTCAAGTGGTCAAAAATTTAAGGTTTATAAATAAATTTTAATGCATTCATTTTTTGGACTCCTTTGACCACTTGACTCTATATTAAATTAATTCGAAACCTTAAAATATTCACATGTAGACACATCAATCATTAGGTAGAATGATTTCAACGGTTTGGATTCATCGTTTAAAGTCGGATTTGATATACTTTAGAGTCAAGTTCACAAGAGGCTTGGTGAACTTAGGAGCACCCTAGTTCTACTCGATATAGATATAGGAGTAGAACTAGGGTGCTCCTAAGTTCACCAAATTTCTTGTGAACTTGACTCTAAAATATATCGAATTGACTTTAAACGATGAATCCAAACTGTTGAAACCCTTCTACCTAATGAGTGATGCGTCTACATGTGAAAATTTTAAAGTTTCGAATTAATTTAATATAGAGTCAAGTGGTCCAAAATTTAAGGTTTATAAATTAATTTTAATGCATTCATTTTTTGGACTCCTTTGACCATTTGACTTTATATTAAATTAATTCGAAACTTTAAAATTTTCACATGTAGACGCATCAATCATTAGGTAAAAGGAATTTTAACGGTTTGGATTCATCGTTTAAAATCGATTCGATATATTTTAGAGTCAAATTCACAAGAGATTTGGTGAACTTAGAGAACCCTAGTTCTATTCTAGATATAGATGTAGATTTTAAATTTCAACATCCACCTAAAATTTTCTGGTCTCGTCTCTGTTCTCAATTAATCAGTCCCTTTCATTATCTTTTTCACAAGTTTAGGTTTCAGGTTGCTTGTCAAGTCGTCAATTTCTGAAAAGATTTAACAGTTGTCATGAAATAAAAAATCTTAAATTACTTGCACGTGAGCAAATGTATTGGATATAATCATATTATATTAGCGCCTTAAGCATCAGTGAGTGTTAACCCAAAGACAGCCAGATTATTATTATTAAAAAAAAATTGCAATCAAGGCAGAAAAGTTTTGGTTGGGGTTAAAATGCCATACAAAATGTTGACATCTATGTTATACCAACATAAAAGCATTAAATGCAAATATAGATTTTCTAAAGGAAATTACTGGCACAGTACCAAAAGTATTACATATGATATGAGTATGATATATATATAAAAAAAGAGAAAATTATTGACTCCCAATTCATCATGTAGATGTAGATCTTCTGTGACAATATACTCATATAATTCGTGAATAATTCGCATTTTATTTGATTTTTTTTACGTTTTCGAAACAAACTCTGAATAAATGCAAAAAAAAAAAACGTATAATACATTTTATTTGCAAATAAAACGCGAATCACAAATTATTCGTGAGAAAAATGCACAAATTTATTTTTTGGGTTTTTTTTTGCTTCCTTGTACTGAATCATTCTCAAATTATACGCGAATCACGAATTTTTTATCCTGCCAAACCGAAACCGAACTACTCGTTTGTCGCTATGTCTTCCAGTAGTGAAATTATGAGATAGATATAATTGAAAAGTTATATTCTGCACCTTTCTATAGTCCTTGAACCTACATCGTCAAAAAAATAAATAAAATAAAGAAGCCAGCTACAAAATTAATTATTTCAATAAATATTTAACATCTAGTTTTATTACTCTTTACAGTTGGATTATAAACTTTTCTAAACTTGAAATCATGACAATAGGTGGCGCCGATATAAATATATCAAAGAATTGATCGAATCATAACAAGGCCCAATCCAATATAAATTTCACTGGGCAATTTTTATTTAATTCATTTTTCTTCTCATTTTCTACTTGGTTCAGGAGGTAGGGGGATGCTTTCATTTTTGGTATATATCTATCTAAAATTCAAAACTATATTCATATCCGTATCCGTATCCGCACGGATATTCGGATATCGGATATCCGTATATAATTTTCGGATACGGATCCGGATAAGATCGGATATTATCTGATCTGTTTGCAGCCCTGGTGCATTTTTAAATGCACGGTCAAAGCAGCTCATTTATTTTTATTTTTATTTTGTTAACAACCCGTTAGTTAAATCAAATTTTAAGATATCTCATAGAATGTAAATTCAAAATACACTATTTGTGAAGACTGCTGATATGTAGTCAACATTTTTTTTTTTTTGGATGCGGTTGGATCCAAACAGGATTAGTACCGGAATATGTCATAAATTCAAAATTTTAAGTTTAGTTATGAGACAGGACCGAATTCCAAATCTCCGACAACAATTTTAAGAAAGATCTCAGAAAAGTTTCTCTCTGCAAAGTCTTCCTTTTTTTTTTTTTTGGTAGTTCTTTTCTTTTAGTTAAAGGATTACATGTAAATAATCTCAGGTACTTGAGGAGACTCAACGTGCTTGAAGATGTATGTATAGTTCCATACACCTGAAGCAAGGGTAATTTGGTTTTGAGTACAGGCAGATGTTACAAAGAGAGAGTTTGAGTGCATAAAGAAGCTAACTTAATCCAACAATAAAAAAAAAAAATCCTTAATCACTGGGGCCATTCGACAAAAAGAGATTAAGAGCTTAAGAAGCGCTAAGAAACTTGTACATTTTCGAAATTGAAGTTGGAAACAGGTCTCTCAGATTTTAAAATGATATGTTGATCACGATGTAATTTGAATCCCATCTAAGGCAGGTTTGTTTTAATTTGACTCGTCCGGGAACTAACATTTTCCCTGCGGTATCGCAAGTAATACGCCCTCTTCTCCGCACAGTATTTTCTTTTTCCCCTCTCTCCACATATCCTCTTCTGGAGCGGACCCTAAATTACTAAATATTGCAAGACATAATGAATTGAAACAAGTTAAATTATTACGTTGTGAGCTATGTTGCATGGATATGAATACAGTGATTTTCAAAGTGAAAGTGATATGGAATACGATATGGAACCATATATGAAGTATGATAACATAGATTGCGAGGCACAAACTTGCTAATCATTTCTTCCTAAACTGGAGGCTCCATGACCAAGCCATTTTCAAGCTCATTAAAGTATTTTCAATGGAAGAATTGGAAAGAACATGAAGAGGTAATCAACAAATTGGTCATATCTGAAGTGTAAACCAAACTATTGATATTACAATGGAAGTTGCTGTTTAAGAAAAAGGTGGATTTACAGAAAAATATCAGCTGGCTCCTCTTTCTTTTATCAGTACCTCAGGTCAAATATACCTTAATTGAACTAAAAAGTAAATTTCACTGGAAGTCACTAAACTTTGTTATTTGTCACAAATTGGTCACTCAAATTTAATTTGTCCATTTCTAGTCACTTAATTTTGTCATTTGTTATAATCAAGTCATTCAATATTTTTCTATCCAAAATCTTAACGGAATATTCTTATTCCGTCTTAAATATTAACAGAATATACTCAATTCGTCCAAAATACTAATGGGATGAGCATATACCGTCAATATTTTGAACATAAAAGTATAAAATGACTTGATTGAGACAAATAACAAAGTTGAATGACTAAAAAGAGACAAATTAAACTTGAGTGATCAGTTTAGTGACCTCCAGTGAAAATTACCCTTGAACTAACAAGTTGGTGCTTTTACCCAGTTTCAATTCTGCCAAACCAAAAGGCTAGGAAATTTTGGTGATTATAAACCATATGTTATAGCAATGAGATAAGAGAGTTAGTAACAAGACTTGTATGAATTCTGAAAAAGACTAACATAAACTAACAAAATTATCTCATCCAAGACAAATTTAAATAGAACTTTCATGCCATATCAAAACTGAAATAACAAAAAAGCTGTAAAAACCTTACAACACAAGTAGACCCTGTTCCTAAGTATAGAGATCCAAATCAGAATGGGAATTAACCTTGGTAAACTCACCTTCAATCCCACTAACATCAAAACCTAATTGTTTAAACACCATTTTCAATACCTCAAATCCACCATTTTCAGGCCAAGTGGCAAGCAATGTCCCTTTGATACCCTTCATCTGACACTTCATCAGAATCGCAGCTCCCAATCCATCCATCACACTGCCAGATGGTAAATAATCAACTCCATTTACTCTCAGACTACCCTCATCTAACCTCTGTTGTTTGGTCTCCAGCTTAAAAGCCAGTGTCTCATCAACCTCGATCCTTCCTCTGTAATTCTGACTCTTAATGCAATCAAAGATCACGACTTGATCTGCACTGACACTTTCAATAAGGCATTTCGCTACAGCACGAGATCTCTCTGGAGATACTGTGTATTGCACTGAGGCGAGACAAGTGTTCTGGCTTCCTGCTGAGTAGAGATTGAACGATTTTGAGTTTGCAGAAGGAAGAAGGGGGTTACCTGAGAGGGGGATTTCGGGTAAGAAGAGGGATCCGATTAGGATTTTAGAGGGAAGGTGGTGAACGAGAGAGCGGGAGAGAGGCGAGATTGCGACGACTAGGAGATTAGGCTTAGGGTTGGGGTTAGGGTTAGGGTTAGGGTTTAAGAGGAGGAAAGGGGAGGGGAGCGGCGGCGGAGCGGTGGCGAAATTGTCGAGATCCTCGTCGAAGAAGCGCGATGGAGGCGGCGTCTCCGTCAGTACATCGTCCATGGCGTTTTCCTTTCTCTATTTTCTCTCCTCTTTGAATTTCTTCCTTCTCCCTACACTGCAACTGCACTGCTGATTCTTTGCTTGAGAAAGGAGGCGCTTGTTTTGAAAAGGAAGAGGGATAGAATCCGACCATCCAGCTTCTACCAACATTTTCCAAAAAAAATCTGACCATCCGATTTTTTTTGTGGAGATGAACAAAAATATTAATTCACAGTGCGGATCGATTTGCGCTATCCATGTGAATCCCTTACTACCGTGGTCCAGAGTGACAAATGAATTATTCGGGTTCGGTTTGGCGAGGTTAAAAATTCGGATATAATTTAGAAATGATTTGGTATTATTCGGAACACAGATTTCAGTTTTGTAAGAGAGAAAAAAAATAACCAAAAAAAAAAATTCTAGGAAAAATTCTGGAAAAATTCGTGAATAATTCGGAAAATTCAGAAAAAACTCGTAAAATTCGTGAATTATTTAAAAATAATCTGATTAAAATTTGATCAACCGAATAATTCGACATTTAATTCGGCATCACTAAAATAATAAATTATTTACGAATAATTCGCATCTCAAGCACCCGGTCAATGCCAGGTTACATGACCACAAGATGAATGAGTGCTCCTCTCCTATCCTGACTTACTACCCAGGTTGAGCCTTTGAACCATAAGAGGAAGGTTCTGGAATTGTAGTGAGCCAGCCTATAATGGAATAGGAATTGTAGCCTTTATTTCCCCTCTCAGTTTATGTAGCGCAGGAGGGAGGTAGGGACTGAAAATAATAAAGGTTCGATATCAACCGTCCATCTGAATTCATAATAATTTGTAATTAACAAATTCGGTAATTTTTGATATATTTAAAGATTTGTATCCTCTGCATTAACTCGCATCTGCTTTTTGAAGGACATCACCAATTTACCATTCCCTTTCCTTTTAACGGCTGTCTTATCAATGGTGCGAAGAGGTTGTACAAAACTTTTTAATTTCTGAAACATCTGCAAATTGCAAGTTCACGATCTCTCCCCAACATGTTGTTTAAATGTCCGTAGACAATTCTCACCAAACGAGCGACCTCTTTAATGCTCATCCCCGGATCATCATTAATTTTTTTCGTAATTCAATGAGGCGGTTTGGTTAGTTTTAAACATAAATTATCAGTCTGGTTATTTTTATTAAGGATCCGTCTAATTGTACCCAAGAATTTGTACCCACTTTTTACCCAAATCAACTGTCATTTGACTGGCGGAAATACTGTAACAATAAAATATAAATACTATAACAGACAATATCGAATACTGTAAAAGATGAGATCATTTAAAAAAATAATAATAACAAGTTGCATTGGTGTACTTTATACTTTTAAACTTGTTGTTTTTTGACAGTTAATGACAGTTAACTGTACTTTATTGTACTTTAAAAACTGTCAAGTTGTATACTTTTCTCCTTCTAGAACTTTTTAATTTTTTTCTATTATTCTAGAAGTTTTCAATATTAATTTTTTTTTCGTATTTTTTTTATAAATTTCTCATTTTTTCAATTTTTTTAAATAATCTCTAAAAATTACAGTTTCAAATAATCGAAATTGAATACGGTAAAAATAGCTATATAAACTGCAAAAATAACGACAAAAACTATATTAAATAAATACTGTAACAATGAAGTAAGAAAACTGTAACAATGACGATCAAAACTATAACAAATATTTTAAACAAACATAACTTTGTCCAAACCACAGCGATATTCACAGTGATAAACAAACTAGAAAAATAATATTTTGTCAAATAAACAATTTTTAGCAAACAACATTATAAATTTTGTCCAAATAACTAATTTTCTCCAGCAAACAACAAACACAAATTTTGGAACAAAATTCTTGGACTGAACTTATTGATGTTCATTGTTTGGATGCGTAAGATGTCTTATTGCTAAAATAAGACGCTCCTTTGATATATCTTCCTGCAATACAAAATATTATAAATCTTATAATTAAAACTACAAATATTACGAAGAAAATAATACTGTAACAAATGCAAACAAAAACTGTAACAAATGTAAATTAATACTACAAGAAATATAATCCTAATAAATGGAAACAATACTGTAATAAAAGTAAAACAAAACTGTAACAAATTGAAACCAATAATTTAACAAATCTAAACCCAATACTATAACAAATCTAAACTCAATACTGTAATAAAGGTAAAACAAAACTGTAAAAAAGATAAAACAAAAATGTAACAAATGCAAATCAATACTACAATAAATCTAAATACAATACTGTAACAAATGATTATCCGATACTGTAAAAATTGTAAGCCAAGATTGTAACAAATGATTATCCAATACTATAACAAATATAACCAAATATTATAACACAATGATCTAATACTGTAATATAATAGTCCAGTACTTAGAAATAAAAACAGTAAAAAAAAATACCTAAGTGAAGTTAAGAGGAATGTCAGTGATGATATTGCATACCAATACTGTAACAACTGTAAACCAATATTGTAACAAATATAACAAATATAAACTAATATTGTAACAAATGGAAACCAATACTGTAACAAATTAAAACAATACTGTAACTAATCTGAATTAATACTGTAACAAATGTAACAACTGTAAACCAATACTGTAACAAATGCAAACCAATACTGTAAAAAATATTTCAGGTTAAGAAAAAACTTAAAATATTTCATGTTCTGTGAGGTATTTCTCCAAACAGTTAATGGACAATTACAAATCCAAAGAAGAATTAGAGAAATCAAATTAAACCGAGATCAAGATAGCGATAATGCATAAATTCCTCGATTGAATCTTTGGATATGCATAAATTTCCGTCACAAACTACAAATTTGTGTATCCTATTCTTTTCAAGTAAAATATCAAAAATACAGAATTTAAATCAGTAAATAAAATTAAAATTAGACATTCTGATAATACAAAATCCGTTACTAAACAGTAAATAAAATAATTGAAATTCAAGAACACCTCTAACTTGGTTCTCGGTTCTCGAGTCGAGTGAGCTCAAATCTGATCAGATTTGACCCATGCTACTCATATGAGTCCAAATTCTGTCGTTTTCATTTTCGTAAAGACAAAAAATGATAGAATCAAGAAGAAATAAAGACAAATGATAGTTTATGGAGAAAAAGAGATGATGGCTAGTGTCGAGAACATACGCTTCTTTGAGCAGGAAGTCAAAGTAGGTGAATAATATAATCAAAGCAATTACCTATGGGGCTACGTAGGAGAAAAGTTTGGAGGGAGGACAACAACAAACAGGAAAAATAAAGTAGAGTGGGGGTGGCGAGATTTTTGTCTCCGTGAAGCGAGAAAGAGAGATTGATTTTTAGATTTGGCTAGTGGCGAGATTTTCAAGTTCGATTGATTTTTAGATCTGGAAATTTTTGTCTCCGTGAAGCGAGAAAGAGAAGAAATTAATTTTCAAAACGAAAAGACAGATTGAGAAAGTTTGTAAAAGAAAGATCTGTATGGTGGAGTTCGTTAGAAAGGTGAAACAGACAAGGTGGATACAAACTGGTACAAAATATTAGGTATAAAAACATTTTCTCTTTTATTAATATTTTTTGAGGTTATTAATAAAATAAAGCAGTCTTAACAAGGTAATTCTTCGAGGATGGCGTTCAGATTTTTGTATTTTTTATTTTTTTATGCTGCTGGACGGAATTCATAAACTATAAGAGTCCGGAATGGACACCATAGTTTATGGCGTTTTGCCTATGAAATGTGATATTTCCATTTCATTCCGGCTTCTTTAAATTTATCTTTATACTTCCAGTTAATAAAAAAGTCTGAGAATTGAAACAAGTATGATTCTCTGATAATAGAAGGTTGTCACTTCTTCAAAATTAAGGGTAATAAAAGGTGCGACAAATCAAATGTACTTAAATTTACACGATTGAATATGAAGTTTGAGCAGCTGGGCCTAGGCTATATCCCTTCTGTGCCCAGTTTAGTCCCACAGTTGCCTGTGCATGCACACATGCATATACTGATATACTCATACTAGCTAGTTTTACCTTCATTTGATAGCATATTTAAGGAATATTTTAAAATCAACTTTGCTGAACCATGCATCTTCACCATTAAAATTGTCTAAAAGAAGCAGATGAAAACTTAAATTTAACTTCATGAAATGAGAGCTAACAGATACCTTATTTCATATTAAAGCATATAGTATCTTTTTCAATATATATAGTATATGAAGGGGTAGCAAATAGCAAACTCTTAACACACACACACAAACACACAAACACACAAACAGAAACTAGCAACACTCTGCTTACTACTAACATAATTAATTATATCTTTTTCAAATTATATATATATATATGGGTGCTTTAAACTTCCAGTATTTTGCCTCGAATAAGAGCTGTGGCTCTTGTAACCTCCTCCGGTCGACCAATTATGAAAACCTATCAAGAAATTCAACAAATTAAGTCTATTAAACACCGATAGTTCTGAAATTAGAATATCACTAAAAAGTGTGTTACTCTTTGTATTCCTAAATTCAAGTATCATTCATTTTCTGTTCGATTAATGAAAAGTTCATGTATCATTCATTTTCTGTTCCGGTAATGGAAGTTCATTTCATTTTGGTACATAAAAGAATTAATTAAAAATATTTAAATTTACCTTCTTTGCGTTACCCTCAGCGAAAATTTTTGCACTAGAAATGAAAATAGTAATAATAATCAGACCACAAAAATATGGTGATAGTTGCATAATGTTAGATAGAATTAATATTTGATTAGTATATCAGTGCATACTTGGAAGATTGCCTGACAGACTGTACAAAGGAACCTTTCCTGCCTATTACAGCTCCCATTCTGTAAGATGGTACGTTTAGCATTGATACGATCTCCTTTTCTGGTATCTGTTCAGCACCTATTTCATATGTGAAAGGCATTTATTTATGCTAATCAGTATAATAATAAGTACTGAAGAGATCAGAAAAATATACAATATCAACTTAATTGCATCAGAAAACCTGGAATCTGGCTAAGAGGTGGCCATTCTGCATTAGTGTCGTCTAAACAAAAACACCGGCAATAAAGTGCACTACGAACTAATACACGCGATAGAGATTGGTTCGACAACTTCTGTACCATTTTTTTATAGATAGACAGTAGAAATCTGACATCATCAGTCGCGGATTTTATCATAATTTCTGACAATGGCCTACGGATCCAGAACGAAGGGTCCTAATTTAACATAAAATTAATCATAATTAGCTTGTGAAATAAAGACCATCTTCCGAAGAATAAATTTAATTATTTAAGTAAAAAACTAACCTGTCTTAGGAGATTGCGAACTTGTTCCTTCTCATGGTATGTCACGCCTATAATAATAAATACATAAGTACTATTTTATGAGAGAATTATTCTGGTAAAGATTGATTTTTTTTTTTTTTTATTAAAGGAAAAGCAATAATAATATAATTAAAACACGGTCTATAGACTTACCGCAATAGCGAGGATCAGCAAGAACAGCAACAAAAGACTTGGAGTCGTCTTCTACTCGTTTAATTGGACTTTCTTGTTCCTCAATTATACTATATGCAACCTATGTTGTCATACAAACATTAAAAAAAAAGTAAGAGAGAATTTATAAGGAATTATAATTAGGAATAAATAATCTCTCTGCCCTATGTTTTCGAGCTTAATTACCTGAGTATCCATAACATTGTTTAGCTTGATGCCAAACTGATAATACAAAGCCTGCAAATTCCACAGAAAATGATTGTTACCTCATATATAAATTAAATGATATATATATATATAACAGAGTAGAACTAGGGTGCTCCTAGGAATACCAAGTTCCTTTGCACTCTTAACTCTAAAATCTATCGGATTAACTTTGAACGACGAATTCAAACCGTTGAAATCCTTCTACCTTATGAGTGATACATCTACATTAGAAAGTTTCTAAATTAATTTTAATGCATTCATTTTTTGGAAGACTTTTGACCACTTGACTTTATACTAAATTAATTCAAAACTTTAAAATTTTCAATTGTAGACGCATCACTCGTAAGGTAGAAGGATTTCAACAGTTTGGATTCGTCGTTCGAAGTTAATTTAATATATTTTAGAGTTAAAGAGTACAAAAAATTTGGTACTCCTATGAGCACCCTAGTTCTACTCTATATAACAAGTATCAGTAGAATTAAGTGTACAATTACTTGCCGCGCTGTCTTGTTTACAATCATGAATTACTTTGGTAACATGGATTGATTGAAGTGCTGGTTTGCATGCTTCCATGAGTGCTGCACCTCCTTCAATTGCATCAACTATGTATATTGCATCAGAAAATGCAAGCTGAAAGCACAAAAAAAATATACAAAATAAAAATCATTTAAATGTTAAATTGACCTTAATTTTCACTTGTCCCTTTCAAATAATCGATCCCTACCAGTATTCTCATTCTCATGTAAATTAATTACCTGCATGATGCAAAGAGTGCCATAACGGGACAGGTTAACGCCTTCACAGTCAAGGCCAATAACAAGTTGGTTCTCTGGTGAAGGTTTTAGAAATTCAACAGGGAGTTGAGATTGTTGTGTAACGATGTAAATCGGCACTGCTGTCAAGTTGTTACCACCTAATAATAGATGAATAAAATAGAATTCATAAGTTCTGACAGGTTCATCTCTTCTATAGACCAGATATCAGAAATAATTCATTTGAGATAATTTATTATTTCCATTAAAAAATATCAACACATACAAAAATATCAATAAAGGGAACTGCCAAATTAAGGAAATAAAACTAGAGAAGGTTTTTGAAAATCTTCACAGAAGCTGCGAAGTCGAATAAAACTAGAGAAGGTGATCTTATAACCTGAGGTAATGGATGAGTGTGGATTGGATTTTGATGCATCCATCCTTAAATCAATCCAAATCCAATAGTGACTGTAGGTGGCAGTTGACAGAGAGGAGGAAGAAAGGCAGATGCACAAGTGCTAAGTTCCATCTACAATTGCTTGTATTTATAGAGTAAAAGTAGGGTGTTCCTAAGTTCACCAAGCTCCTTTGTGAATTCTACTCTAAAACCTATCGTCAATCGATGAATCCAAACTGTTGAAATCCTTCTACCTTACAAGTGATGCATCTTTATGTAAAATATTTAAAATTAATTTTGTATAGAGTCAAGTGGTCAAAAGACATCCAAAAAATGAATGCATTAAAATTAATTTATAAATCTTGTGACTTCATACTAAATTAATTTGAAAGTTTTAAATTTTCACATCTTGACGCATCACTCATAAAGTAGAAGGATTTTAACGGATTGAATTTGTCGTTTGAAGCTAAATCGATAGTTCTAGAGTTGAGTTCACAAAGAACCTTGGTGAACTTAGGAACACCCTAGTTCTACTCATATTTATATATTAATGCTAGTTGGAAGATGAAATGATTGTAATTAATAAAAAATTAATGAATTGGCAATCCAAAGAACTCAGTCCGCACAATTGATTTCCCCTGTCGGATCATATGGTGACTTTTGATTATCTAAATAATTTGCTGATTCTCAAATATTTAGTATTATGTAGTAATTGTGAAAATGGTTTGTATAAGGTACAAAAAAGATATGCCAGTAAGCATTGTAAACCATAAAGTAGAAGAAATTAATTTTATTTAATTTTTATATAAACAAAAAAAGATCCGTTGCGTTTATTACTTTGAAACGTTAAATATATATAACTCAATTTTATTTTTCTACGGTTTAGTGTACAGTGCAATTTTAAAACCAAAAAAAAAAAAAAATTCAAGATCCATTGTTACAAAATATAATCCGCCGAATATCTATCTGATTAGCATAATAATTCATTAAATTTCATATAGATTGACGTATATATATCGGTACGCATTTCTAAGTGATGAAATAGGTTGAAGAAGGAATAACTCTTTACGTGTTGGTCGGTACTAAAGAATAACTCTTTAGTCTTTACGCATTTCTTTAGTCTTTACGCATTTCGAAAGGGAGCAGCTTGGGTCCGATGGGTTCCATAACCATCCGATTTTCTTTAAAATATGTGCACATTGCTTTAAAATCCGTATGCACGAATCTTAAAGCAAAATGGACGGTTATAAAACTCATTGAACTCAGTTTGAATCCGATGGGCATCGGACCCAAGCTGGTCTCATTTCCAAAAGATATTCCTTCGATGCCGACGACGGGTCTATCTAATCGTTATCCTCTATTCATAATTTTTTCGATTTTTTAAAAAGTTTCTGTGGCGAAGACTCGGAACACGATCGTGTAACAGATGAGAAATTGAAGTAAAAGCAGGTTGGGTGACGACCTGGTTCATTTCGACACGATTTACGAGCAATAGAAAATAATAAGGGGAACAAAAGGAGGGTTCATAGATGCAGCCTGGTACGTCATTAGGGTTACGTCATTTATTTCTTTCCTTGTCACCAGAATTCGGATCCCCTAGGAAGTAAATCCGGACCGTTCTTTTAACTTGGTACGTATCTCAAAGCAGATCCCCTGTAAATTTTGTAGATATATATCGGATTGAGTTTGGTCTGGGACTAATCTGGAAGCATGGTTCCGCAATGCCGTAGCCAGAATTTGAGTCAGAAATAGATAGAAATCAGATTCAGGTTTAAATCGTCTCTATAACTTTCTTCCCACCTCCGCCAGAGCCGTCAATTCGTAGTTGCCTATCAAATAGGTTATAATTTTCAAATTACTAATTGAGTCCATTTTACCAAAACAAAATAGACTGAAAGTATATCCTTAATATATCACTTGTATTGTTCTTAAAAATACTGCATATGGACTATCACCAGCCTACTATTATGTAAGAAAAATAATAATAATAACTTGAAGTTTAAAATAGCACAAATAAAAAACAAATAAGAATGAAACATACCGATTGATCATAATCAAAATCAACAGAGAAATACAGAATAATAGTGATAATTTCTATCATGTAAATAATATGCAAATTAACTAAAATTTTGTTAATCGGGTGATCAATAACAATTAGAACTTAATCAATATGTGGGATTTACCATTTAGGACAAAACTTACAAGAAATTAATCAAGAAATTGTGAGAGGTGAAGTAGAAAAGTTTGGACAAAATAAAATAATTTGCAACAAACAAAACAATATTTTGTCGAATAATAGAAACAATTTGAGAAAATTCAAAAGAAACCTCCTCTAAAATAGTCTCAGTTTCCTCTCTCTCTCTCTCTATCTTTGTGTAGTCCGCGATTCTTTTTTCACAAACCAAAAGGAGACAGGTTCGGACCATAGCGGGTTTGGACATAGAACTACCGGATTGGGACTTGGGGATTTAATCTGGGCCAAGAGTAGGCAAATTAAATTTCAGGATAGACAGACCCATTATCGAACCAAGTTCAAATTTTTTTTTCTTGAGATAGGCAGTTGGCTATCCCTGTTCTACACTATCTCCACCATTGATTGTCCATTTGTATAAATTGTAGCTCACATATCCGAGGGGGATACAGACTCAGACGAGAATCTAATCATGAGTATGGCTAATATTAGTACCATTTTAGCCTATATTAATACAAACATCAAGAATCTATTGAATCAATTTCAAACGGTGAATCCAAACTGTTCAAACCAATCTACTTCATTAGTTTGTGGCACTGCACCAAGCCCGCAATTCTATTCTTATTGTTCATCTTATTTATTTGTTATTTAATATATAATTAATTTAATGAACTGCTTAACTCGACGTTTCAAAAATAGAAAGACCACAATTGCTGATCCAACAGTCCAGTTTGGTTCTACTGTTTAGTTAAGCCACCATTGGATCAACGATTTTTCAAAGTGGCTTAATAAAGAGTAAAAAAAAAAAAAAATCCAAAAAATGTAAAATTTTGTTTCCAAGCACATTTTAATATAGAGATCACATATAACAGTTTGGATCGACTTTTTGAATTTTGAAAATTGAAAAACGATTGAGTTGCACGGGATCTCAGGAACAATAAATTTGATATTAGATACTCTATATATATAGTTTGGCTTATATTAACACGTTTGTTCCTAGGCCATGGAACAAATACTTCGGTTTTTATATTTTGAAAGTCTAAATAGTTGATTCAAACCGTTTAACATTCAATATATAATAAAATGTGATTGGAGACCAAATTTTATATTTTTTGAATTTTTTAACTATTTATTAAGTCAGTTTTAAAATTATTGTTTCCAATAATCTAGAAATTTTTCACTGTTTATTACAATCAGCGATTTTGAAACTGACTTAATAAATAATAAATTTTTTAAAAAAATATAAAATTTTACTTCTAAGCATATTTTAATATAGGGATCACATTTAATTATGTGAATCAATGTTACTAAACTTTTGTTCCGATTAACGGATCAAAATCTGCTCATTTTCTTGAGAAAATGAGCACTCTTTTTCTTCCATCTGAATCATCCAAAATCCATCGTACGGTTTTAATTAAATCTGAATTATTTTAATATATTAAATTTAAAAATAGAAAGTAATGGAGACCATATAATAAATTTTGAAAGATCCATCTAAAAAAAAGAAGAATCCTCTTTTTTTTAAAAGAATCAAAAAAAAAAAAAAAAGAAGAGAGTCGGTTCTCCGATTAACCAACAATGAAAATATCTCATTCCGATTAAACTTTTGAACCGTTCACACATATTGGACAGAGTAAACTTGCTTTTTCTCGTTTGCAACCTTTCTGGTGTATTTTTTTTTTATAGAATGATTGAGGTCTAGTTTTTTACATTTCATTTAAGTTAATAAATAATATTTTGTTGTCCTTTGTTACTACATCAAAATTCGGTTCCTTTCTTTGCACTTATAGTTTGTCCATATAATAATAGGTTGAAGCTAGAGATGTCATTGGATGTGAAACGGATCTGATGGACATATTTTCATACTCATACCAAATAAAATTAGTCTTGCTTATACCTAACCTTTACTCACTAAATATTACCTTATATTTTACCATTACTCATTAAGATAACGATAATTAACAAATAAATTGCTAGAATGTATAATTTAATCCATAAATATAGCATAATAAATTGATTGCATACCTAATATCACTAAATATTAACAAATATAATGTTTCATTCCACTTTATAATTCTTAATCTCATTAATAGGAGATGTGAATTTTTAATTAAATATAAATAAATTTGATTGGCCATAAATTACTAATAAAGAAATTATATAAAATGTTGAATAAATACATTTTATCATAAATTACTAAATAAAAAATTATATGAAATGTAATCTTTATCAATCTAATTACAATAATAAATAATATTGTTATATGTATAAATAAAAATTATCATATATAACTTTATATATTTTTAATGAGTAGAAATAAAACCTATTGAATTCGTTTCAACAGACGAATTCAAACCATTAAAATTCTTTTACCTTACGAGCAAAACTTCTATATATGAAAATTTAAAGTTTTGAATTAATTTAGTATAAAGTCAAGTTGTCAAAATTAGAAGATTTATAAATTAATTTTGATGCATTCATTTTTTGGATGTCTTTTGACCACTTGACTCTATACAAAATTAATTTGAAACGTTAAAATTTAAAAAATTTCTCATGTAGACACATCATTTGTAAGGTATATAGAAGGATTTTAACGGTTTGAATTCATCGTTTGAAGTCAATCCAATAGGTTTTAGAGTTGAGTTCACTAAGGGACTTGGTGACCTTAGGAATACCCTAGTTCTATTCTATTTTTAATTACCTTCTAAGCCTATAACGGATACAAAATAACTCTTATTTATATTCTAATTCAATAAGCTAATTAAATAATTTTCTTATTCATACTACCGATAAGCTAACTAAATTTTTTTTTTTATCATATTTATCTTATCGAATTAATAATATCGAATTAATATGACACATGCCGGATAAACGATAAAAGGTATCATCGACACCCCTAACTAATTGAAGCTCTCTTATACAATGAGCATATATAGTAATAAATTCACAACCAAGAAATAATTCAGCAGGATTTAAAATCTGTAATTTGGGCATAATACGAAATTCGAGAATAAAGTTTGATAATGTAAATTATATATCAAACACTGATATGTTAATAGAATAAACAAAAAAATCATAAACTTGACGATAAACAAACAATTCTAAAATGCTGAAAACAGACAATCAATTCCTTTTATTATTACATATTTAAAACCAACCCAAATGCATCTCCCCATTTCTCACCACCAAACAATCACACAACTGAAACGGAAATAAAGGCGATCAAATAAAATTATCAATTGGCCAAGAGCTCTTGAGACTGTCTTTCATAAGTAAACTCTTCACTCAGCGATTCATCAGCCGACCAAATAAATATCCCTTTAAGCTTGTCCAGTGATTTAAGCTTCTGGCACGCACTGAACCCTGTTTGGGCTGAAATCACAGGCGGTTCAGTCGTGTCACCAGTCTTAAAACTGGCAAGAACAGTGCCCCCTGGATAGTTTGAAACCTGGTCGTCATAATACTGCACGTACTGCTCAACTGTCGTATCAGCACCATACCCATAAAACTGGAAGTTGACGTAATCTATGACGCCAGAGTAGCGACGCCAGAGTGCTTGATACATGATCTGCAGTTCCGGGGTGTCTAGATCTTCAAATGGTGCAATTGAGGCAAATGATATCACACCATTGTCTTTTAGGGTTGTTATGAGCTGCCCGATGCACTCAGTGAACTTATCGGTGTCGTTCTTATTACTGAATCTTTCATAGTCTATATCGATGCCGTCTAGATTGTAATCTTGTATTATGGTGGTCAAAGAGGCGACAGCATTGCTAACCCAGCTGTCGACTGAGGTGGCATTGAAGTAAACTTTGTTGCTATCGCCGGCGATGGTGCCACCACCAAGGCTGACAGCGACCTTCACGTTGGAGTGCTTTTCTTTAATTGCAGTGACTGCATCTCGGGAGAGATTTTTAGAGTCCCAAAAGACATTAAAGTTGCCATCTGTTGGGGTTGGAGGTGTTGTGGCATCTGAGTAGTCGATTGCAAAAGAGCATATGTAATGAAATTTTACATTAGGATTAATCGGGACATCAGAGAACTTGACAGTTTGAAAATCGGCCCCAATGTATTCGGCAAAGAGATTTGAGTTGGCACTAGAAACTGCCATTGATAATGGATAATGGTAATGGATCGCTGCCAAGAAAAAGATGTGGAAGAAAGAGAAGAAGAGTGGGGTATATAAAAGGGTTGAATCATCCATTTAATTTGGGTTTTATATTTTTAAATTTTAATCATATATTGTTCAAGTTGAGCAGGTAATACGCATAAAAAAGATAACAAATTGTGAATATATATATTCAAGTCTATTAGATAAGAGTTGAATTAATTGCAGGTCTGTGAAGTCTTTTTTTTTTTATTCATTCTAGGGTCAGTCCTTATCTTTGCTGCTTGTGAAGGCTCTGGATTATGAAGAATAAATTAACATGGTCGCTTGTTTAGAAACGCACAAACAAAAAAATAACCCATGATTATATATATAATACTTGTTTTTTTTTAATGATTATAAATAAATATTTATAGCATCTCGTGGCATCTTCTCACGAAGTAGATCTACCTTCATCTCTACATCTATCTTCAGATCAATTAATTCCTAAATCTGTTGGATTGTTTGCATCCATCCGGATCATATAAATTAGCTATATGTCGGTGTCGTAGTAAATTATCCACTATAATCTGCTTGCATTAGTCGAAAACTAGCATCCTTTGCAATAAATTAATATTTGTGAGTGAATTTGATAATGTATCGACATGTTAGATGTGTACCTGGATGTAATGTACTTGAGTGACTTGGAGTTATCTATAAAATCTATGTCCTGATCTGTTTTTGGCCCAAGACCTGTTTATTGAGGACCTTTCGTACATAATCCTATCAGTACCAAACCTTTACTGTTGCAACTTAGATTTAATTAGCGAATCTTACTAGTAAGTAGTAACGGAATTCATACTTGCCCTGTCCATACCATTTGTACATCTTTGATGCCTAGCTGGTACTGTATCAGAGTTTTGCATGTTGACATAGTTGCTATAGAAGGCCATAGCTGTGTTGTCCATTGAATTAAACTATAAGTTTGTATACTATTAACTTCTAATAAGAGTTTGTTTTTGTCTGATTGGTCACTTGTAGGGTATGACATGCAGTTTGATATGAAATATGCATACTACAGTTTTTTGCAATCCATCAACCTTTATCGCCTTTCTTCAGTTGCTTCTACACAGGGAGAAGTAAGCATGATACTAAACAAAATTGTAGCAGTTCTAACAATATCCTTCTGCTTGTATTGAGTATGCTTAGAGTGCTTCACAGCTTCATATGAAGCCATTAGAGCACTTTCTCTCGATCGTTTGTGAGTTGGAACTAGATTAAAAACCTTGTGAGCATGAAATTTACTTTTGTGTAGGATATAGATTTATGGTAGTGGACATGGATTATTGTTGTAGGGCTAGTGAACTTGGACACATAATTTTGTAAATTTATCTAATAATGGACCATTGTTTGGCATAAGAGACCAATAAGATTCGAAGGTGTTTTTTTGCTTCACCGCATATGTATTCATTCATTTATTATCTGTTTTACTATATATACTATTAATATTTCCAGGATTCTCTTGTATTAAAACAAACTTTTATCTCATATATTTAATCTGTTATGCGGTAGCATTTTGAGCTCAGTTTAATTGTTAATAATTAATTTTGGTTAGGAGCTGGATCGACTTCTGCCATTTTTGAATTTTTGTAGCTAAAACCAAAAGACCCAAATCCAACACCTCGTTGTACTATTCGCATTAATATAACAAATATTTGAAAGCGTTTAGTTTATTAGGTCTATACGTACTCTAACAGCCCTATAATTAAGTAGATCCAACCAATAATGAGTTGCTATGGGGATTAATTATGCTTATGCAATACAATCTTAATGAAGGACAGAGCAGTTTGGGTTCGATGCCCCTTAAATTTGCGTTTGATGGGTTCCATAGCTGTCCGATCCGCTTTAAAATCAGTGCACACAGATATTAAAGCGGACGTGAACAGATCTTAACGTGGATCGGACGGCTATGGAACTCATTGAACTCAATTAGAGTCCGATGCTTATCGGACCCAAACTGCTCTCCTTAATGAAGAACCTCAAGTGTTTATTTTTCTTAATTGTTACATTGCATTTATTGAAAAAAAAAATTAGAAGTGCAATAAATTTATATGATTTATATGATTTATATTGTTGCATTGCTATGGGGATTAATTATGCTTCTTTTTTGTGGTTGTTCTTAATTACGCTTACGCAAACAATATTTCAAAAATGAAATTGAAGGCTTAATTAACCAAACGAGAGAGTTTAACGTGTCTTCTCTTCTGTTGGTGAAGTTGAGTTTAATTTAGGAAGATTATAAATTAATACTTAATGGTTTCCCCGATTATTTAATTCAAATTATTTTATAAAATGTAAGTAACATATTAGTAGCCGAGAAAGAAATGTGGATATAACGATGCACATTGTCATTCTTTTGAGATCCTCTCAAATCACGTCCATTAATTCGTCAAAACAAAATGTAAAAAATTAATTGAACTAGTATTATGTAAAAATTAAAATAGGAATACAGGTTTGGTATAACATTGAGAAACAATAACAAAAGGCACAACAGAGAAAAAAAAAAGTGAAACTTCCAATTCCATAAAGAAGGAAACATTCAAGCTATAGTGAGTGTTTTTTCCCACAAAAGAAAACACAAAATTTTACCAGGCATAACCTTCAAGCTATAGACGGTTGTTCATGAAAAGTAGGAGGAAGATTTGAGCTTCTTAAGCAGTACTGTAATTGGTGCCTGGAGGTGGGTACTGGGTCCCACCAATGCCCGGGGCCGGATACTGGGTCTCAGCTATACCAGGAGCAGGATATTGTGATTGATTGGGGGAAAATTGGGGAGTTCCCATAGCAATTCCATTGGCATATTGCATACCAGAACTGGGTTTACTGGCAGCATCGATGGAGGGGCTTAATAGGATGTATGAAGTAATTGAAAAGGTCATGGTAAAAAGAGCGCATATAGCTGCACCGGCGAAAATACCGGGCTTTAGAACAAAGCAGTTGTCAAGGCTAGTTGTTTGGTTACCAGTGCCATTCCGATCCGCACCTAAGATAAACAATATCACCGATATAGCAAATGTGATCCTGCATGTTGTGATGTATATATGACACAGCTTATTAGCACTCATTATCATAGGGAGCTAGCCTTTTGAATGCTGCAGCTGATATTATTATAAGATGAGCTAATTAACTTACCAAGAAATTATAACAAAGACGAGGGTCAATGTTCGCTTGGTACCATAAACGACTGGTACGGTAGGATCTTTTTTGCAGCAACCACAAAATCCACCAAAGACAGTGACAAGGATCTGGGCCAATACAAGAAACAGCATTGCCGTTATTGCAGTCCCGAAAGCCGGACTGCTCGGATAATAGCAATAAAAGTCACCAATGTATACATCCGAAGCCTACGATCCATGTAGCATAGACAGTACAATTAATGTTGTTATAAAAAGTTTGATATATTTTCTAGCATTTATTTCTACATAACAAATTGGCAGCTGGTAGCAGCATATATATGTGGATGCATCGAATCGAGAACTCAGGAAATTTCCAAATGCGTAATATTTTGAATCTGCATTTGACATTTGTATTCATTTGTTTAAATTACAATTTTAGTTATATGAGATAAATGCCAATTTATCCTGTAGAACAAAAATGTTGCATCAGTGTACCCAGAACTTTCTATCTTGCAAGTGGAGAAAATATATAAGACCAGATGCAACACACAGGTGCAGATGTTGGAAAATGATCACGCAAGTAGAAATTTCCCTAATAAAACAGATATTATATATATATATATATATATATATATATATATATATATATTAATATTTTTATCAAGTACAAATTAGCACTTACATCGATCTTAGTAACCTCAGCTGTGAAACCTAGAATGACACTGAGCAAACCAAGGAACCCAGAAACCAGAGACACATATAGTACTTGTTTGTCCATCACCTCTCTCTCTCTTTCTACTTGTTTGTCCATCATCTCTCTCTCTCTCTCTCTCTCTCTCGGTTGAGCTAGAATTATAAATAGACTTGCTTTTGCCTCTCTTGAAGTATCTCTTATATGTCAATTGAAATGCTAGGTTGTTGGCTAGCTAATTAATGCAAAGAAGTTGCCATATATATATATATAACCTTGCTAGAATAACTGAATAAATAATACTTGACATAACAAAAATAATAAATAATAGAATGCTGTTGTGCAATAAATAAAGAAGCATTAAGAATTAAGAGAATTAATGGTGACATCAACACGTCAATCGTCAGCCAAATTGCCAAAAGCTATGCTTATGTCATCGCTAAGCAAAAATGCAAATTAAACTCATATAAATATAGTTAATTCTTTCTTAAAACAATTGATATTTGTAAAATTCAAATTTATGCATAGTTGATACTTATCCAATGTGAATAAATAAATGATTATATATATATCCTACAAAGTTAGGGGCGGACCCACGTGGTTCTGGGAGTTGCTCTCTTCCAAATGTTTAATTTGTAATTTGGATTAAATTTAGAATTAAAATTAAAATAAATTTCATGAATAAATCACAATAATGTCATTATTGTATAATAATTACACAATAATGTCATTGACATTATTGGGTAGAGTTAGGGTCCAGTTTGAAATCATCACGAACTGGCTTATCCGAGTCACGAGTGAGTTGACTTTAGAGGTTCGAGCTAAAATCTCAACTTGAAATTGTCATGAGCTGGACTGAGCTAGCTCGCGAGCTGGCTCTCTAAACCTGGGTGGACCTTGTTTTAAGAAAATAAAAAATTATATGAACTTTTTGGACCAAGTAAAACTTATCTAGACAATATAACATGTACACAAATTCACAAATTGATGTCTAGCCGAGTTAGCTTGCGAGCTGACGAGCAAGCTAGCCCCAGATTGAGCTCGTTAATTATAGACCGAGCTAGTGGCGAACTGACTCGTTAATAGCTCGATCCAGTAACGAACGAGCTGTTAACGAGTGAGTCAGATACGAGTCATGACCGAGTCACTCGAGCTACGAGCTTTTCTGCCACCTCTAGGACTCAGACGGCAGTGCTTATCCTCTGTAGATTGATTGGATAGGGTCCATACTCCATAGGGATGGGGATGACTCGTTAGAGCAGCAAATGCTGGCGCAAGATTTGGATTTTTTTTACGAACTATAAATTAGGGACCTAACCCGATGTTTTTTTTTTTTTTTACAAAAACTACAAGTTCCGAATAGACTGTTTAATATCTTCCATTTACATATAAGAAGTAACAAATAATTTATTAGTTATCTTTTAGTTTTACTTTTTTATTTGACAGTGTCCTCACAATTAATAGCAAAAAAATTATGACATAAAATGCATCGAATAGTCTATTGAGTTAATGCATCTCGGTCGTCTGATTTTAAACATAGTCAATCTGATAATTTGATTTTAACATAGGATCTTTTAATATTAGTGTGGCTCTAGTTTGCATGGATATTAAAACAGATCAAATAGTCCAGATGCATTAACTCAAAAATTCTCTTTTGAGTTAATGCAGAGGATACAAATTCATTCGATACCCCTTGAATTTAAATAGAAGATACCCTAGTTTATTAATTAGATACTTATAATTTTTGTAAAAAAAAAATATCAACATTTTGGTTTTCTAACTTATAGTTTTTTAATTATGGTTTTTGAAAAAAAAAAGTTCCAAGAATTGAGTCAACACAATTGGCCTAGATTTATTTTCAATTAAAACACCTCCATAGAATGGCTCCGTTGATTTAGCTCTAGTTAGGATGTACAATTAATTTGGTATATATATATTGTTATTTAGGTGTTGAAATGATCAAAGATCATTCAATACTCATTAACTTGTAGTACGTGCCTGGGTTGTAAAAACCAGCTGCATATGTTAGTTCATTATTGATCACTTAATTATTAACTTGCACTTGAACTCTTTAGTCATGTATAATTCTTATGACCTTAATTAATTTGATGTTAATAATTAAGTTGGTGTCACGTATATATGAGTTTTGAGAATTCATCATCAAGTTCTCTCTTTTTGGATGCCAAAAGTATATAATACGAAGACTGATTAAATCTAGTGATGCAAACAATAATGGTCAGTTTTATTAATGTGTACAAATCCAGCGCGCATGAGGAGACTTTATGAGATAATTAAAATTTGATATCGAATAGTTAATTAATTAGTTATATTTCATTCCCTAAATTTGGACAGACATCCTGCACACCACGTTTCTCGGCCTGTTAATTAGTTCCTTTTTTAATTATATGTTGCAGTTCAGCAGTTGCTATTGTAAGCCATTATTTAGGGCGTGCTCCAAACGAGGTTACGCGGAGGGAGAGGAAGGGCGAATTTACTGTGCGGAAGTAAGAGCTCACCAGACTGCACCTGACCAGGCGAGGTCACCTGCTCCAAAAGAGAAGAATCGGAGAGGAAGCGGAGGTTACAGGAGAAACAATACAACCAAAGCAATTCGCTAATCTATTACTTTCCATTTCACTTATATTTAGAGGAATCATCACACTTTTATGAAAATTAATCCTAAGACCAGTCATATTTTCAAAATTAGAAAGTAAAAGCTTCAACCATGTTATCTTTGGCTTCTAAAAATAAAACGGTGTCGTCTGCAAAATGTAAATTTAAAATATCCCCAACCCCTTCAAAATTACCTAATCCTTTCAAATAGCCAGCCTGCTTAGCATTACTTAAAATCTTATTTAAAAAGTCTGCTACAATATCAAATAAAAAAGGGGACAAAGGATCCCGTTGATGTAATCCTCTTTTACAACTAAAATAGTCTCCTAAGGAACCATTTACACTAATGCAAGTTCGACTACTAGACAAGTTACTGTTTGGAGGAGAGGAGAGACGAGCATCGTGTTGATTTTTAGCGAAAATCGTCACCCCCAAATCGGAGTGTAGCTTCTACTGTTTGGAGAGAAAGTCGCTGAGTTCACCTCCCTCCCCGTCCCTTCCCCTTTCTCTATGAGCTCCATATCTGGAGCACAGCCTTATTGTCAAGATCTCTGATATTAGAACAGAGTATGTCCGGTGAATATCATACCTATTTATTTTGATGGACTTCAAAACTATCAGATTTGCTTTAAGATTTGTGTGCATAAAAATTAAAATGGCCGCATGTGAATATTAAATCAGTACGTACAAATTTTCAAACACATCAGATAGTCCTGAAATCCATCAAACCTAAAATTAGATCCGATACACATTGAACCTACTATGCTGTACTCCGATATTTCTCTCTTAATTTTCTTTCATTCTAACACATAATGACTGACTGACTGAATTTTAAATTAGATTAAATTGAGATAAATTAATTACGATCAATCCAGACGCATTTGACTGACTGAATCGATTAAGTGTTATAAAATCGTAGTTAGAATTAAATAAATTCAGGCACTTAAATAATAGTAATAAAATGGGGAAGAATTTTACGGGAGTTAGTTTAGATTTTAATTAAATTACATTACGAATTACATGTCATCAAACCTATCTCTATTCATATTCGTGGATCAATCCTGCGGACGTCTATACCAGAGTGATCAACGTTGAAATGATAGTGAATTACGTAGAGTTTTGACATAGGTTTTGCTCCATTGTCTTATTTTTATATTTAATTCACTAGAAAAAAAAAAAAGATTAATGTTGCTCTACTTTATGTTTTATTGCAGGAAATGTGTTTTGGGCTATTTCACATCAGTTGGAATAAGAATCAGGTCAATCAGATAAGTGGTGCTCACTAACTTAAGTTCTATTACGGCCCGTATTGGCTAATACATACTTGAGCTCATTACGGATCTGAAGATGACGCAATACACATTAAGTCCCTTAGCGACATAGTCTCATTACGGACCGTATCAGCCAATACGATCCATAATCAAGGCGCCACTTGATTAATTACTTCACCAGTTGTATCCAGACCAGGTTTCTTGGACCCCAATCATCTCCAGCTTATTCAAAAGTAGTGATTTTCTACGTTGGTGTCTTTTTTTTTTTTCTTTAGATATAATTTAGAATTTTCCACAAAATATTAATTCGACCAATTCAGATAATATCAAATGTTTGACTTTAGACTATAATGATTTTTGTTATCACCTCAATTAAGAAATAAAGTATTTTTCTGATTGTAGGTTGGTTGTTTAATTAATACAAGTTGTGGAATTATTTTTACTCTCATCATCTCCTAACCTTCTCCATTAATTCATCCAAATCACATTTCTTAATGCACACAAAATACATTCTTATAAATGTCCACAATGCATATAAATCACATTATTCAAAGCTCAAGAAATACATAATTTTGTATAAGGTAGGTAGAAGGGACGATTATCATGCGCAATCACTCTTAAGGCTCGTATAATAATCTCAACATTATTTATACCGCTATCAGAAAAACAGAATAGCAAACAAATGGGCTATATATAATTTAGGTGCATGGTGGTTAAGCCAACAATTAATTAAAAAATATAAGAGATTGGAAGAAATTAAAATAAGAATATTATTTTCTGTTATATCAAAATCCGAAAACAGGTTGACATTCTGGTATGTTGATGAATACTTGCGGAACTACTCGTGTCAGTTTGGTAGAAATAGGAAGCGTAATTTGAATTATCGGATCAGGAAGGATGGGAGGAGAGGGGAGAATGTGAGAAGATAATTCACTGGTAGTCATCTTTGCTCTAGATCAAGAATCGTGAGAATTGTCATGAAGAAGAAGAAAAGGGGATAGAGAGAAGCTCTGATACCATAATAGCTAGGTTTTAGAGATTTTAAGAAGATAGAATGAATCTGTTTCTATTATGTCACTGTTACAAAATGAGTCCCTGTATATATAGACAACAATTCTATACAGAGTCTATGCACTAATTATGTAACTAATTAACTAAATCTACTCCAGTTTACTTATTCTGTTACAATGCTATACTCTAATACTCACACAGCAATTTTTGCTGGCACCAACTGTATAACTCAACTGGAAATGATATTTACTGTGATCGGTACATCTTGAGATTAAGGCATGGGTTTTATAGACAATACCAACTTTTCAAGTACATTAAATTCAATTATGAAAATAAATATCCACACTATCTACCAACTGTGTAGCTTCTCTAGTATTAAATCTTGTTGTTCTTCTTAATTCCAGTTCATCAAAGATATAGGATTTCCAATAGAACGTCAATATGTCAACTAGAGATGTTGCTTTTCTTCATACGGAGATTTCAATAAATTTTATTGCCAACACCAGATTGGTATTAAAATTGTAAATGAGAAGTTTCATGTCAAAAGTTGTCATGCAAAGGAGAATTAGTATATATTTTGTATTTCAGAATGCATTGAGGAAGGGATAATTATGTCATTTCTCATATTTCAATAGGGTTGGTTTGAAATATGTAATAATACAAGGAATTGATTGTCTGTTTTCAGCATTTTAGAATTGTTTGTTTATCGTCAAGTTTATGATTTTTTTGTTCTTTCTATTAACATATATCAGTGGTTGATATATAATTTACATTATAAAACTTTATTCTCGAATTTCGTATTAATTATGCCCAAATTACAGATTTTAAATCCTGCTGAATTATTTCTTAGTTGTGAATTTATTACTATATATGTTCATTGTAGAAGAGAAGCATAAGCAGGGTATTTTATCTCTGCTGACAATGATTAATCAAACTTCAAGCATTCTGTTATATTATTTCTGTAGCATTATTTAGTACAAAGCGCTTAATTTAATTTATTCAAATTTTAATCCAATCCGACATATTACGAGAATTGCTTCTTTCTAAACTACTTAGATTTTTCTTATGAGATGTCCTGGCAAGGTTGGCTGCTCAAAACATCCATTAATTTAATGGGGCCACACAAGGAAGCATGTAGTACGGAGGTGGGGGCAACAAACTTGTCGATGGACTCGTTCCATTCTTTACTATAAACACCGTGTTCATTCCCCATATCATGTGCCTCTCCAAATGGCAATGCACAAACCAAACACCTGAAATTAACCAAGTTAGAGTTTCAGAAAAGTTCAAACTTTAGGTTCAGCACCAGGTAGCATCTCTAACTTTTAATTCTATAAAATCAAGCTCAATTAAGAGTTGCATGTGCAGCGGAGACATGGCGCTCCGATCAAATATTCTGATGTTATGCATCTTTTATATGTTGTTTTACATGTAGAAGTTCAAATGTATTTACACACGTACTCATCATGTGCTAATTGTATCATCTTTCTAATTAGTCTTGATTTTTTTTTTCCATTTTTTAAATTTATTTATTTTTAGTAAAGTTGGAGGTCAAGCCACCCAACTATTAATATTCTTATTATTATAACAAATGATTTCCTCCATCTGGGTTTTGAACCCATGACCTCCCACATAGAGACCATGTATTTATTTTTTAAATATTATTTAAGGAATTTTTGAATTGGTTGATAATTGATGGGTCATGTCTTCATTTCTTTATATTTTTAATATAATTTAAGTAATGTTATTTGTCATTTAACATGTCAATTTTGTATGACATTTTTTTTATGAAAATATGTCAAAAAGAGTAAAAAAAATTTATGTCATTTAAGGAATGTTATTTATGTGTATATATCATTTAATATGTCATTTAAAAAATGTTATTTGTTATTTAGTTTAAATTGTTTTATAAAAATATGTCATCTTATATGAGATTTTTTTTTATTCTCTTATAGTTTGTTCCGTTACAACGCACATGTACGATACTAGTAATTAGTTATCTTTATTCATTTTATTATTGAATATAATCAGGAAATGACTATTATTGGTACTCTACATGGCAAGAAAAACCCGTATGGACAGAGAAATGCAAGAAACATGCTATGTTGTGACTCAAATTATTTTCAATTCTATTGGACCATTTATTACATATTTGTTATTTTGTTTTTATATGTTGTTTGTAACATGTAAACTCTCTTTTGATATCAAAGCATTTGTTTCTCGAAATATGTTTGGGTCGTTCAAGTTCCATGGTGTGGTTCATATATAAGCTCAAAAGGGTCATTCTGATATTTGACCTGGTATGAATTTGAAATATATACATCGCGCTGAGTTCTGATTTTTGGTTTCCGCATGAATATGAAATGATCCCATACATTTTTGGATTAATCCGAATTTTAATCCAACGGTCTGGATCTAAACATAAATATCCTTTTAAGTTTTACCTCAATTAAGAAATAAAGTATCTTTCTGATTGTAGGTTGGTTGTTTAATAGGAGTTAGTTGTGGAATTATTTTTACTCTCATCCTCTCCTAACCTTCTCCATTAATTCATCCAAATCACATTTCTTAATGCACACAAAATACATTTTTATAAATGTCCACAATGCATATAAATCACATTATTCAAAGCTCAAGAAATACATAATTTTGTATAAGGTAGGTAGAAGGGACGATTCTCATGCGCAATCACTCTTAAGGCTCGTATAATAATCTCAACATTATTTATACCGCTATCAGAAAAAACAGAATAGCAAACTTAAGGCGATAGCCCATTTGTTAAAAGCAGGATAGCAAACAAATGGCGGGCTATATAATTTAGGTGCATGGTGGTCAATGGCGGAGGCAGCTTAGACCAGGGGTAGGCAGTTGCCTACCCCTGGATTTTAAAAAATACTTATAAATCCTACAAAATAAGATTATTGTCTACTCCTGTTTCGGTTAATTGCCTATTCCTGCTATGATTCTCTCTAATTGTGACTTGATTTAGTCTTTTTTTACATCAATTTGAGTTGATTAGTACCGTTGATTTGGGAAAAAAGAGAGAGAAGAGAACGTAGCTAAGTTCTCTGGAGAAGAAAGAGGTTCTTTGAAGAAGAAGTTAATTGGATATTTTTTTATACATACACTTGGTGCATTGGTTTATTAAGTCTAAAGGTAAAAATTATAATTGGTTCACAGTGAACCATATGTCATGGGAAGTTATATGAGCTCTCACATCAATCAAGATCGACAAATATACATTACTACTTAGACATTTTTAACATGCAGTTAGTCAAATTACTTTTTAAGTTATAACAAAAATTGTATAAAACATAGATTATAGTGAAAAATTAAACTGTTATTTTTTTTCGATTATGATTTAATGTTTCATACATTTACATTAGAAATTAAAAATATATCGTAGGGTTAACTTGTAAATGTAGTAAACTTTCATGCTAGTTAGTATGAAAGTTATTTTAACATTATATTATTTTAATTTTATTTAAAAATTAATAAAAAAAAATTAATAAAAAAAATTAATACTAATTTAATAATAGTTTATTTTTTGCCTACCCTGATGAAATTTCTGGCTACGCCACTGATGGTGGTTAAGCCAACAATTAATTAAGAAGTACAAGAGATTGGAAGAAATTAAAATATGAATATTATTTTCTGTTATATCAAAATCCGAAAACAGGTTGACATTCTGGTATGTTGATGAATACTTGCCGAATTACTTGCTCACACAGCAATTTTTGCTGGCACCAACTGTATAATTCAACTGGAAATGATATTTAGTGTGATCGGTACATCTTGAGATTAAGGCATGGGTTTTATAGACAATCCCAAGTTTTCAAGTACATTAAATTCAATTATGAAAATAAATATCCACACTATCTAGTATCTACCAACTGTGTAGCTTCTCTAGTATTAAATCTTGTTGTTCTTCTTCCAGACTTCCAGTTCATCAAAGATATATATAGCATTTCCAATAGAACGTCAATATGTCAACTAGAGATATTGCTTTTCTTCATAAGGAGATTTCAATAAATTTTATTGCCAACATCAGATTGGTATTATTTTAAATCAAAATTGTAAATGAGAAGTTTCATGTCAAAAGTTGTAATGCAAAGGAGAATTAGTATATATTTTGTATTTCAGAATGCATTGATCGAGGAAGGGATAATTATGTCATTTCTCATATTTCACAAGGGTTGGTTTGAAATATGTAATAATACAAGGAATTGATTGTCTGTTTTCAGCATTTTAGAATTGTTTGTTTATCGTCAAGCTTATGATTTTTTTGTTTATTCTATTAACATATATCAGTGGTTGATATATAATTTACATTATAAAACTTTATTCTCGAATTTCGCATTATGCCCAAATTACAGATTTTAAATCCTGCTGAATTATTTCTTAGTTGTGAATTTATTACTGTATATGCTCATTTTAGAAGAGATAAGCATATGCAGGGTATTTTATCTCTGCTGACAATGATTAATCAAACTTCAAGCATTCTGTTATATTATTTCTGTAGCATTATTTAGTACAAAGCGCTTAATTTAATTTATTCAAATTTTAATCCAATTCGACATATTACGATAATTGCTTCTTTCTAAACTACTTAGATTTCTCCTGTGAGATGTCCTGGCAAGGTTGGCTGCTCAAAACATCCATTAATTTAATGGGGCCACACAAGGAGGCATGTATGGAGGTGGGGGCAACAAACTTGTCGATTGACTCGGTCCATTGTTTACTAAAAACACCGTGTCCATTCCCCATATCATGTGCCTCTCCAAATGGCAATGCAAAAACCAAACACCTGAAATTAACCAAGTTAGAGTTTCAGAAAAGTTCAAACTTTTAGCTTCAACACCAGGTATCATCTCTAACTTTTAGTTCTATAAAATCAAGCTCAATTAAGAGTTGCATGTGCAGCGGAGACATGGCGCTTTCTGTTCATAGGGGTATATAGTACCAATATAAGTATAGAAAAATTATTTACTTTCATTATACCTAAAAAACTCTGTGAAATATATTTTGTTCATACGGCTAAGGAAGCACTAGGCTGAAATTGGTACCACCTTGGTACCAGGTACCAGTTCAGGATGCCGACATGGCTTGAGGCATGTGTGCATTTACAGAGAGAGATGTTTTTAGAGGAAGTTTACATAGAATAGTCACTTTGTAAAGGTTCTTTAGTATAAATTATCCTTTTTTCAAAAAATATTTACTGTTCAAATATAATTTATGCAAATTATTTGCTTAGCAAGTAACATCAGCCAGGCACGTACGTACCGGGATTGTGTGCTGAAAATCTAATTGCTACCCAACCGTTCCTTGGTACCCCAATTGTGTTCTTTAATGGCGGATTCATCAAATTATATCTCAATGGATCCGTTGTCACATTGAAATTCCCGAGGCCCCATCCTACCACATAGAAGTGATAGCCATGGATGTGCATCGGATGTACCTCACCTCCCAAAAGTGATGTACCTTGGTACACCACCTCTACTCTCTCATCATAATTCAAAACCTTAACTTCTGTTCCTCTTCTTGTAAAAGGACTCTCTGTCTGATTTACTGCAGTGAAGTCAAAGAAGACTGGGGGGTTGTCTGGAAACTGCATACCAAACACACCCCCAATTCTCTTCCAGTATGCCTCAAGTATGGAAATAGTGGGATCCTCAAAGCTGATGTTGTTTGCGCTGGTTGCGAGTCTCGTCCCGTTAGGACCCTCACAAACTTGTTGTTCACAAGGTAGCTCATTTAATGACAAAGTCATAAGAATTCGACGGTCGATTTCGGAAGGGACCTGTAATTCTTGCTTGCAGCTAATTAGATATATGTTTTTCATACTGATAACCGTTTGAGAAAGTAGGTTTCAGATAGTTGTTTTTCATACTGATTACCATTACAGTAATATCATATTGCAAAACCTATATACATCATGATATCACCTCTTGCAAAACCTTTCAGTCCCCCAAGTACAAATATGTAGATTTTTCAAGTGGATATTTATGAGAGAATACTTTCTAAAAGCCCAGTTGAAATGTTTTGAACTTCTTTTAAAATCCTAAAATTTCACTATTTGAGAAAATAATATGTAGTTCGTACCTCGATTGGATGGTCCCCATCAAACAGTCCTCGGATGGAAAAAGTGAAATTTGTGGATGCATTTGTATCATTGTAGTTGGGAAGCAATGGGAAGATGGGATTGGTTGATGGTTGGTTTTCGAAACTGTTAATGTATTCGATAATAGCAGTGGTGGTTGTGTTGTCGATAAGGTTTATGTCTAGTGGTTCAAAGGGTCGTGCTGCCATGTAGTAACGATTTTCGGGAGATTGATTCGCTTCCAATAGAAAATCCATCGTCTCTCCTGGATATATCACGATGTAGTCACTTGTGAGTGGCTCTGTATAGATCCCATCAGACCCAACCAGGGTTAGGTTGTGGTTGGCGACAGAAAGGAAGAGACCAGCGCTCATGTCGGCATTTATCATGCGTATGAGGTAAGTTCTTCCATATTCTACTTGTATTTTGTAGGTATCTGCAAAAGGAAAAGATCAAATGCAAGCCTTTAATTTACAGGTTGTCCTTGTTTTGCAAAATATATACATTTATGTTTTTAACCAACTAATGCAATCAGTTGGTAAGTCAAATTAGCTTACAAATTACAATGACATATTTTGACATTAAAATATACAATTAGATACACTAGCAAACAATAGTAATTAAGCTAATCATGGGGCGAACTTATCTGTGCGCGCCCTGTGTATTACCCCAGATTAATTTAAATCTATCGATGAGAAACAATCAGAAAGAGTTTAAAGAGAGACCATTTGAAGAGCAATTGTAGAGGTCGCCGGGTTGGCCATTGATGGTGTAAGCATCAGAATTTTGAAAACCACCCCCAGTATCAAGTGCTCTCTTCAAGACTTCGATATCATCTTCATTCCACCACTCTCCTACAATAACAATTGTTTTAGTTCTTTTGTATTCTAAGAAAATGAATTATTATTTTCATTGTAATTATTAATTAGTAAATGTAATACAAATAATCAAATATACATCATTGTTAGTTTTGAACTTTTGGTAAACTGAAATTTTGCCTCTGGTCGACATAGTGGCTGTAGCATTAGCAGCCATGAAATTTGGAATTTTAATATATGAATAAAGTTTTGACCTATAAATGAAGGATTAGGGGGAAACACTATTGATACCCATACCAAGAATGACAACGTGCTCTTCATCTACTTGGGTAGGGTAGGGGAAGGTGGTGCCAGGTACCGGGTAGATGACAATGGCACCGTGCACAGTTGTCCGCAGAAAATCGTTGTGTGCATGCCACCAGAGGGTTCCTTCCTCTATGCTCAAAATAAGGGTGTAGGTGAATTCATCACCTGGCATGATAGGGCACTGTGTGATGTATTCTGGCCCATCTGACCATGGATTTCTTGGCTGCCTCACACCATGCCTGGATTTCAGGGTTCAATATATAAATTATCTAGGTTATTATAATGTTTATTGTGTTTAATCCTGTTATGGCAAAATTGAGCAAAGTTTGGTCAGTATATATACACCTGCCATATTCTGGTAATGAGAGAAGAACTAGTGAGGTAAAAAAAATGAGATAATATATGATGCAAAAGAGCAGAAATTTTATCACATGTAAAAAAAATGAAAGAAAAAAATAGGAGAGTATATCACTGGATTTAGTTAAACTTATTTCTGTACCAATGTATAGTCACGTTATTTCTGGCATGGTTGTAGACAGTAACATGGATAGTATCTCCTTTGTATGCGTAGAGTGTGGGGCCCGGGAACTGGCCATTTACTGTCATTATGTTCTTAGTGTGACAGAGCCGAGTATACGGTACATCTTCGACCTACAAAAAAAAAATTTAAATGAATAACAATTATAAAGTTAAATTGACTGCACTTCATCTCTTGAGGATTGTAAAATGTGGACTACGAAGGACTGTCATTATTTACAGGATACCTGTTCTGGTTACCATGAAAGATCACTTAACTTTCATACATAATTTGCACTTACAATAAAGGTATAGTTATGAGATATGGATTGGACCAGACCCAAGAAGAGGCCATGAAAAATGAAGGAAGACAAAACAAGAAACAAGAAAGTGTATTTCATGCTTCTTTCACAACGTAACAGAACAGAGGAGAGAAGAAATGGCCACTAAAGATTTATGCCAGTATACTCATATATGATCAGGCCTTGTATATATATACACAGTTACACACACATATGCAAGGTAGGGCATTGTCAAGTCATTGGCTTTCATAAATGTTAATATTGGGTTGTACCGCAACTCTTTAATAAAAAATATATAAAAAAAGTATCTCTGGACTCTGAAAGATGGATATATAGCGTCAAGTCATTGGCTTTCATTTATGTTCAATCATTCAATGGGAAAAGTACTGTGGATTAAGATAGATCTTGACTGTTTGATGTTAAATCAAATTCAAATACTCAACGTCTTCACCTGCTTAGACAATAGCATGTAGCTCAAAAGCAAGATAAATTTAGTACGACATTCTTAATTTGGCTATGAAACTACGTCAATAGATTATCTGACAAATAAAAAGGTTGCATTTTTTTTCTTCTAGGAAATATTGTCTAGCTAACTTTCTTTCCTTCGTGACAATTGATCTATCATTACTAGAGTTGATACGTCCCGTATATTTTAGCGTATTTCTCTCACTTCGCAATTGCTGAAAAAGCACGAGGCGCTCTTATATCTGTCTACAGTCTGCCCTGCATGAGTATTTTAGCGCGAGATGGGTTCGACATATATATATATATATTTTTTTTTGTGGAGCGAGACGAGTTGGTTTGCCTCCGAGATCTGAGTGTCTCGGGCAAGGTTTTTAAATCACGTTTTGTGATAAAAACACAAGTAACGGAGTTAAGACAAAATTATGAGCGTTAGACATGGAAAGTGCCTGGGAATCATCATACGCGTTTTGCGACGAACATAAATACTGATATGAAAATTAACTCCTTTGCAATAAATTAATATTTGTGAGTGAATTTGCTAGTTAATGGATAGAACCTCTGTATCGACATGTTAGATGTGTACCCGGATGTAATGTACTTGAGGGACTTGAAGTTGTCTATAAAATCTGTCTTTTGAAGATGTACGCACTATAGTGACAATTTAAAAGTTCGGATTTAGTTTGATGGGTTTAAAAATTTGTGATTCGGTTATAATTTGAAAATAATTCGGTACAACAAGGAAGCAAAAAAAAAAACCTCAAAAAACATTAAAACAAATATTGGCGTTTTAATCACGAATAATTCGTGATTCGCGTTTTATTTGGAGTTCAGTTCGGATATGGCAAAAAAAACAAATTAATTGCATTTTATTCGTGAATTACTCGCGAGTATTGTTACTATGATACGCACAACAACATAAGACCGTGATTTTTATTAATATCCAACATTAAATAGAAATTTTCAAATGTGTCCAGCTTCTCTAGAAATTTATAAAAGTGCCCAAACCTAATTGGCCGGTTTTTTTTTTTTTAAATGTTATATTCTTTATTTTTATATTAAAATATTAGCAATAATTTTTATATTTTCTTGAAATTAGATATAATATTATATAATTTGATTTATTAAAAAGACTTCAACAAATAATCCGGATCAATATTTTTCAAGTCAGAATTTTCGCGGATGTAAAAAATTAAAATATTTATTTCTGTGTTATTGAAAAAAAAATACTTTGAATCTAAGTTATTGATTCTGATTCAAAAGTCAGTTCAAAATAAATACAGAAAATATTATGGTCCCAATATTGATCACACTGAAGAATCTGCAACTCAGAGCCAAAATGCGACCTCCCTAGGCCGCACAACTTCTCAAATGCTCAAAATTCAATTGGTGTGGCCTCCTTAGAACGCACAACCAGCCGCATAAAATAAAGAAGAGGTTC